>OX465102.1:19872671-20126156 GCA_949987565.1 Luidia sarsii | reverse complement strand
CCTCCTCCCCCTCCTCCTCCACCTCCTCCTCCTCCTCCAACTCCTCCTCTTCCTCCTCCACCTCCCCCCAAAAAAAACCCCAGGGGATCTGTGTTAATTAATCAGGTTAAATCGTATCAACAGCACAGCTGTCCTCATACAGACGACACGGGACGCTTCTTAACCGCACACGTTCAGAGTAGGTCATTAGTGCAATGCCGTGGCATGCATGCAGCACACACACACGAGTGCCCGCTTCAACCAGAGACCAATGTGACGTTGAACGTAACCAGCACTCGCTCCCCGAGGGCCGTGAAACACGGCACTTTAAAAAACAGTTGTCAACAGCCAGCCCGCCGTAATTGGGCTGTCTGGCTATAAAAAATAAAAAACTAACAAAAAACCCCGAACCGAACAGGCTATGAGAACCTCAGTTTGCTGTTTACCAAATATTAGTATTAGCCGTCTGGCTGGGCTGTCTTGAATGATGAGCAGCAGTCAGCTACAGATGTGAAGACCACGCTTTGGACAAATGTTCAGTGGCCTGAATCTTTCAGCTAATTTAATTTGTTCATTCCCATATTTGAGAAGGGTCCTCCTCCTTCGGTCTCAAAATACAATTTGGTGTGTGCCAGGGAGAGGGGAATTTCTTTTTTTATTCTGCCTTTGAGAAAGGTCCTAGGAGGAACAAAATGTCAGGCCCTCCTACTTTCTGTCAGTCTTAATACAGTAGTATGTTTTTCAAATCAACCAGAATCAAAATTGGGGTCTCAAAGATGAAATTTCAAGAGAGCTTTTGAGCACAGCCCATAAAATGATTTTATTGCAACAATCAAACTCGCAAACTGAACAATTTATATGTTGACTTTTTTCACTATAGATCATAATGAAGTGAATCATTTCACAATTGCCAACTGCAGAGTACGACCTGACATGTTAGAGTCATAAAAAGCTATAGGGCCAGATGTTTCAATCCTAGTACTCAGTAAGTAGGAGCTTTCTCATGGCCAAATCTCTGAGGCAAATGAATATAAGTTTATTTCAATGATGCAGCTGCCAAGTGCATACACATGTAAAGTACATACAGGGAGCGAGTCTAGTGCCTTGTGGAGGCCAGGTCCAATAGGTTGAATAGGTCTCCACAGTGAAATTGTGAAGGTGCAGGTCTCCAGAAGGTTTTCACGAAACTGGTATTTGGAAATAACTCAAAAACGGGAAATTTGTGATGGGTAAGAACGTGTCGCAAATTGAAGTGTTATCTAAGGGACATATGGTCCAAATTTCTAACAAGGAAAGTGAATGTGGTTGAAATGGGAGCATTTTTAAAACATTGTTTCTCACACGGTTGTATAGTGCACGATTACAAAGCAAGGGTACAAAAATTAGCATGAGTGTACATGAACTGAATAATAATATCCAATGCCTACTTTACATGTGCATGTACTGAGCGAGGTTCAATGTGTAACTTTAACTGTGCCACACATATACCTTTAACACAGATTGCTTCAGAAGCCAGACTTGATTAAAGAAATAACAGGGAAATTCAAAGAATGCCAAGCAGTTTGTCCTTCACTATACGCGAATGCTTCGGCAAACTCAATCATGGAGATGTAGGGACTGCATGTGGTGAAGTTTAGTTTCATCTGAAGACCATGCCAACAGAGGGCAGCATAGCCTCTGGGTTGCACCTCAGGATTTGGCCCGGAACCAATTGCTGGCTATGGCTGTGACTTCCAGCGACTGTGCATGTATGCTATGCTGTGCACTCCCATAGAAAGATGCTAGAAACAGTCATATCCATAGCACTGGTGACCTTCAAGTTCTAGTTATCAGAAATGAAACAGATGTCGAAGCTGTAGTTCTAAAAAATATTCCTATAATGTTAGAATGAGTACATTGTACTGTTCTACATTTAACAGAAATTGATGCATGTCAAAGCTCAAGGAGCTTCTGATGCTATAAGAATCTTCCTAAGATCATTTGGCTACTTCCTTAAAAAAAAAAAAAAAAAAGTAGTTTGGAGGGTGTACCGGTATATAGCATGGTATGCTGGGTGCTACGCCCAATTGCCTGCTGAAACAGGCAGCCCAGCTGGGATTTGAACCCAAGACACCTATCTCCAGTACAGACATAGTGTGTACATTATCCATTTCCCGCGGTTCACCGTATAGCGGGAAATATTTTGTCTTATAGATTCGGGCAATGCATAGTCTGCATTGGTGAGTTGGGACAGTTTTATGCAATAGGGCGTTGGCAGTTGGTTTATAAAGAGAGGTGACTATAGAGTTAGCACACTACCAATTGAGTGTGTCGGGGAAATGATTCTATTATGGGCGGCACTCCAAGTATTCAGCTATCGCCTAAATGTACAAAATGACTTGTCATACTGTGGCTATCATGTATGCTGTAAGAGTAGATAAGACATGAATGTATTGTGCCGTGTGGACAGTTGAATTTGTACAGAACCCAGTGCACAGGTTCAGAATGGTGTCTGAAATTTCTATGACGTCTGATACCAAGAATCGCCTTCTGCAAATCCCAGGTTATTCCTGGAGGGTATCCTACATGTTGTACATGTGTGGCATGGCACTCCTTAGACAAGACCCCGATCCCACTGGCCCAATGAGAAAAGAGATGGCTAGTGAATACAAGAAGATTTCCTGTGATACATGATGTTATACATGTACTGCCCAAAACATGAAGATCGTGGGCAATAAAACAGGCACTTTGACCATTACTTGTTAATATCTTCCAGCCAATTACATTTTAATGAGAGAGGGGGAGAGGGAGGGAGGCAGGCAGGTAGGGGGATGGAGGCAGGGAGGGATGGAGGCAGGTAGGCAGGGAGGCAGGCATGCAAGCAGACAGGCAGGCAGGCAGGCAGGCAAGCAGGGAGGGAGGCAGGGAGGGAGGCAGGCAGGCAGGCAGGCAGGCAGGCGGGGAGGGAGGCAGGGAGGCAGGCAGGAAGGCAGGCAGCCAGGAAGCCAGGCAGCCAGATAGCCAGCCAGCCAGCCAGCTAGCCAGCCAGCCAGCCAGCCAGGCAGCCAGCCAGGAAGATAAGAGAAGAGGCCATGAACTTCCAAGCTTCTCATGGCGGATTCCATTTCCAGTGAAAAGGAAATGATATCAATCTGCGTGAATGAGCAGGAAGATGAAGACGCAAGGCACAGCTAAAATCACTCAAGGCCAGCCTTTTAGCATCCAGCATATCATTAACAAAAATGCACTCAATTTCTTCTGCACTTTACCCTTCCCTCAGTGAAAGCAGTCCCCAGCGGGTTCCAATTTCATGGTCAACAAGCTCGACCCAATTATCTTCTTTTTCTGCACCGCTATGAAGAATTTTATTGAGGCGGATTTGGGACAGAATCCTGGCGATTGACCAAACCAAACAGGTAGCAATTGAACGTTATTTATTCTTCTAAACAGCGCATCATGGAACCAGGGCTACACAATAAGATGCAGGCTGAAGGTGTTCCTTATACGACTGTAGTCAATTCGACGACTGCCACCTACTGAATTTTTGGGGGTGATGTACAGGGGAGCTCTAACCCTAGCCAAGATTTGATGCAGTGGGTGCGCTGGTACATACTTCAACAACAAGCAATATTAATTTGAGTCCAAAATAGGCAGTTTTTTTGTTTTTTTGTGGCACGGTATGTGTACATTAATTTTCAACTTTACTACAGTACAGACTTTAGCTGCCAACCTATCTTACAGGAAATTAGGAATACATGTACTTCTCCTAAAAAAGGAATCACAGAGCAAGCTACATAGGAATACATACTGGTAAAGTGTTATGTATTTCCAAGCCAGAAATCGGAATCTATTCTCAAGAGCTTTTAAAAAGTGATACATTTAGACCAAAAAAGGAAGGAATGATTCCTCCAAAATAGGAATTGTTGGCAGCTACTGTATGACAGACTACAATGCAACCATGTAATGCACTTATGAATGAACACCTTTTGCACAGCTGCAAAGGGGAGGGACCCAACCATGGGGTTTTGACATCAGAGGAAAGGGGTCTGTGAAAGAGCTTCCTCGTTTCTACAATGTATGTATTTCCACATTTGGGTTGAATATCCAGTCCAAAAGGGCAACTATTAGAGTGGTGATACTGTTGCGTTGCAGGATTGGGATTGCTTTGCTTTCAGGCTTTCCCACTTGAGGCATTTCACATGGACTATAAGTTCACTCAAATTGCAGACTAGCAAATAATGTACAGTATTCATTCTACACTTGAAGTAGCATCTAGCATTCAATGATCTCTTGTAACATTTGTACTCTCTCTCTCTCCCTTTAATTCTAATCTCTCTAATCTTTTAATCCTTCGGAGCAAGAGGGGTCTCCATATTTACATGTATATCGCACCAAGACAATGGAGTTGGGTGTGTTGTCTAAGGGGTACATACATTGTACACGTAGGTGACCTATAATTATGATCCTGAATAGATGGGTGACAGAGGGCTTGGTCTACAGGTTGTTGTTTCGATGCTGGAGGTCTGGTCAGAAGGTTTCTAAGAAAGTGGTCAGTTTGGAATGGGTCCAGGATGACTGAGTTTAATAGGCTGTAATTGAATTGTACAAGTTGTGGGTACAAAATTTAGGGCTGAACTGAAGGTTACTAGCTAAATTGCAAGAGGTTAAGATAGTTTAGGAGGTGTGACTAATACTAATACACAGCAATAATTTCAACCAGGGTTCCTCTGCAGATCATCCCCACGACCCCTCAATCCAAAAACAACACTTGTTACGGTAGATACACGTGAATAGATACCTTCCTTCCCTTTGACCCTTCTTTGTTCCCTTTGACTTTTCTTTCTTTATCTGTCTATTCCTCTCCTATTTTTCCTGCAGCCATCACCTCGGGTGGCCTTGTGTTTGGCAAAACTTTCATTAAAAAAATTAATTTAAAAAATTGAGCAAGGGGAAAAGGCCTTGAACTTGCAAGCTTCTCACAGAACATTCTAGATATAGCATGATTTTTGCATCGAGGAGAATGCAATTCAATGAGGGTTTGCCCTGCTCAAAGAAATAAGCACTGAATGCTCAATGGTCAAGTGGTTAAAACGTCAGCACTAGAAAGCAGGAGTCGCGGGTTCGAATCCCGCCCGAGGTGAACATTTTTTGTGCTCAGGCACTGTCTCTGATGTGAACGTAATGTGAATGAACAGGTAGGTAGAAGTGCAAGTTTGAAGCAAAGGATGGACACACACACCGGAATGATTGAAGTTGTCAGACCGTGCGGTAATCCACTATTGCATCAGGTGTGTGTATAATTCAGGGGGATTGAACAGTTCTTTTTCTTCGTTTTTTTATAGAGGGAAGGGGGAAGGGGTATTTTGTGTGTCTTTCCATTTCTGGGCTTCTGTCCGCGGAAACTCTTGTCCAAGGTAATCACCTGAAGGACAACAGCGCTGCCGGATTTGGGGAGAAAATGCCAGCTGGATTGTCGCATGGCTTCCTCCCGCGAAAATGTCTGCGGAGCTTTCCCTGGTTTTTTTTTGTATCCGTTTCCAAACACAGCGGCCCCCGGCGTGAGGCTACCGGTATCTGCTCCTCAAGGTTGGATGTGAGGGTGAGGTTGGAGGGTGGGGTCATCGGTGGAGCAGCACAAATCAAATCCCGTCCCCTCGGATTGACGCCGAGTTTGCGGGTCTTTCTTCACAATAGGCAGTGAACTTGGGAATGAGGGAGGGAGGGAGAGGGAGGTTGGGTAGTCAAACTCCAGCATCTTATCTTGAAGTGATGCACACGGCCTCCATCCATCCCTAATAGCCCCTTTAGGAAACCCTCTGCACAGTCTACAACTCCACATTTAATGCTTTCTTGAAAGCATCCGAAGGTTAGGCGCAAATGTTGTAAAGAGCTTTTCTGGGAACCAAAATTACATACATCTCAAAAATGCAGTGGGGCAAATACATTTTTATACCCTTAGTAAGAAAGAGCATGAAATAAGCTTTATGATGAAGCAAGTTTGACTTCTGTAGTACGCTCCATTCCTGAGATATATATTGAGATTCATGTAGTGATCTCTCACCGAAAATGAAACGCCTTATGGAGAAATGGCTATTCAAAAAGTTTACTGGTGGATAAAAGTGGCAAGGTTAAGCTCACAAAATGCAATCATTTTTGTCTTTGTCAATGGAAATCAACGGTTCCTCAGACTGATTATGAAAGAATGGACATCGACCATATCAAAATGAAAAAAAACCAAGAGATCAAAAATTTTAGGAAAACAAAACACCCCTGCCTGGTGAAAAAGTCGATTACCCACAAAGGCAGGACGCGACTTAAAGGAATAACACAACATTGGTCGAGGTGAAAGATTAGCATCCATATCATGTCTGATCCAACATACAATGTATGCATAAAATATCACATCTGTGAAATTTTCAGCTCAATGTGCCAACCAAGTCTCAAGAAAAAAGTGAAAACCGCTTCATTTGTTTCGCGAAAATTAAAACATTAAAACAAATTGTTCCGAAAAAATCTCGGTGAGACGTAAACTATTTCTTTTACTCTTTTCTCCCAAAATACAACATTTTAGACACAAATATTTCAGTGCGAGGTTTCTACTATAACCATCTTCAAACTGTATAAGTTTCATGTAAATCTGTGAACATTTCTGTTTTTTCATCTTACCAATGTTGTGTAGGGGCTTTAAGGTTGTCTTTTTTTAAGAGTGAGTCACAAATGTCCTACTGGGATTCTGCTAGGTTGAGATAGGCACAAGTACTGCTTGGCTTGACACATAAGGCTCTCCATACTTTTGACTTTCAAAAGTAATTAAGAGGCATAGAACCTTAGCTTTTGGATTCAATACTGAGGGATATGTGTATAGTACATGCAGTCTCTCTTGAATGAGACACCTGAGATGTAAGTTCAATGGAGAATCTGAGCTTCCAGGTTTTGGATGATGGAAGCAATGTCAGGGCTTAAGCCCTGAGCCTGTGCCTAAGACTATGGCCGTTTCGGAAATGAAGGCTTAGGCTCGGGCTCAGGCTTTGTCTCCCTCTGACAAAACCTGAAAATCCAGGTTGTGGTTATGTTTCCGAAGGTTTGTTGGCTTGATAAGTACAGAGTTTTCACCAAGAAACTGGAGCCAAATGCTTGTTTCTAGATGCATGTGATATTCAAACTGGTATTAAAGAAGATAAATATGACCGAAGCCTAAGCCCATGCCTCAGTCTTAATTTCCTAAAGGGCCTTAGACTGAGCCTCAGACAAAGTCTTAGCCTTAGCCTTAATCTTAGCCTTAGCCTGAGCATGAGTCTGAGCCTTAGCCCCAGCCTTAGTCTTAGTCTCAGCCTCAGCCTCAGCCCCAGCCCCAGACACAGCCTCAGCCCCAGCCCCAGCTCCAGCCTCAGCCTTAGCCCCAGCCTCAACCCCAGCCACAGCCTCAGCCTCAGCCACAGTCACAACCTCAGACTCAGCCTCAGCCTCAGCCTCAGCCTCAGCCTCAGCCCCAGCCTCAGCCCCAGCCTCAGCTTCAGCCTCAGCCTCAGCCCCAGCCTCAACCCCAGCTACAGCCCCAGCCCCAGCCCCAACCCCAGACCCAGCCCCAGCCCCAGCCCCAGCCCCAACCCCAACCCCAACCCCAGCCCCAGCCCCAGCCCCAGCCCCAGCCCCAGCCTCAGCCTCAGCCTCAGCCTTGCAGCCTCAGCCTCAGCCTCAGCCTCAGCCTCAGCCTCAGCCTCAGCCTCAGCCTCAGCCTCAGCCTCAGCCTCAGCCTCAGCCTCAGCCTCAGCCTCAGCCTCAGCCTCAGCCTCAGCCTCAGCCTCAGCCTCAGCCACAGCCACAGATTCAGCCTCAGCCCCAGCCCCAGCCCCAGCCTCAGCCCCAGCCTCAGCCTTAGCCTGGGCTCAGTGTGGAAAAGCCATGAGTAGGAATTGAGTTCTGTCAATGCAGTCAGGAGACATGACTTACAGAGACTTAAAGTCAAAGCTACAGGTAATTATACATCTGCGTACATACATGTACATGAGTGTGTGCACATTTTAGAGTACCCCGGTACATGTAGTGTACATGTATGTGTACATCTACAATGTACATGTACATGTACAACACATACAGTATGTGCATGTATGATGTACCTACAACTTATCAAGAATCTGCTTTAAACTGCAGCTGTAAAGGTTCTCTGCAGACTCCATACAAGAAAGTAATCTGTATAGCCCAGCACTAAAGCAATACATGTACATGTATGAAACGCAGAGCAGACAGACTCGACCATCTTCACCATGTCTTCACTGCGTGACTGCATACTTTAACACACAGAAGCCCCTCCACACACAGCAATAACCGCAGCGACATTGGAGACAAACCTCTCATTTTAATAAATGCCTCGTAGAGGTTTCTTCCGGGGTGGGGGAGCTTCAAGAGTTTTTTTTTTCTTTTTGCCTCCCTACTTCCAGGGAGACCTCTCCTTTCACTCACAAATGCATTCAGCTGATACACGGGAGTGTTCCAGTTCCCATTGTGCAGTGCACGGCACCACACCATCGGCATTCCATCAGCTCTCTAGCCCCCGACCCCCTTTTTCCTCACGAACGGTGGGAAACGTCGCTGCGACTAAAACAAGCACATTCTAAAGCCCTCTCAGTGCCCACGGGCCACTGAAGAAGAACACATTAACTGTGCATGTATGTGGAGGGTGTGTGTGGGGGGGGGGGGAGATGGGGGAGGGGGGTTAGGGGTGGGCACGTTTCTGGATCAAGGGGAAAAGGAATAATGAAGATGACCTACATGTAAGCAGGGACTGGTGTTTCAATCCTGGCCGGACCTTTCTCAAAGGAACAGTCAGTCAGGGCCCAATTTCATGTCCATGCTGACCTTAAGCATAGAATCTGCACTCACGGAAGCACCAATGCTGTGCTTAATAATGTAAGCAGATTTCACAGCCAATATTACATGCACCAGGTATTTCTTGCTTCCGTAAGCAAAAGAATGATTCACTACGCGCGTGTGTGAATTGTTTCCCTGCCTGGAATGCTAGAAACCGTTGCATCTGCTAATTGCTGTATTTTTCAAAGAAATTTTGGTAAAGGGGGCAAAGCAAAACTATAGAAACCTATACTGTACCTCGGCCAAACCTGCGTCAGTGAAAACATTTCTAGGGGTTTTGTCTGAATTTGAATTCGAGATTCACTCGCAATTTTCTGGTTTAAAGGCACGGTGGTGCCATTGAAAAATCTGCAAGGTGCATTTTACGATCCTCAAAGCTGACACAGTTTTTCACCATTTTCTCGCCACATGGTTGACGGATTGAGCTGAAACTTTCACAGGTGTATTATTCCATGCATATGCTGGATCAGACAACGTATGGACGCGTTCCTAAGACCTTTACCAATGGTGTGTAGGGGCTTTAGAGCCAAAGCCACACACTCACATAATTATTTCAAATTCCTGTTCATGTTCCATTGATTGATTTCTTGATCTTTTAGTCGGGGGAGGGAGGGAGGGAGGGAGGGAGAGAGGGAGGGAGGGAGGGAGGGAGGGAGGGAGGGAGGGAGGGAGGGAGGGAGGGAGGGAGGGAGAGAGGGAGGGAGGGAGGGAGGGAGGGAGGGAGGGAGGGAGGGAGGGAGGGAGGAGGAGGAGGCCGAGACAATGAAACAAACAGCATCCAAATCTTTGAATTCCCAGTAATTTTTTTCCATCGATCCCGGCTTGCCAAGTTTCTCCTGAAAGCCTTCCCTTCAACCCTCCCCCTACCTCCCACTCGACCTGGAAATATATACCGCACCGGGGGGCAGCAACTGTGCTGGAGGTGTTCTGGGAGATCAATGCTCAGCATTGCAGGCCGGGGAAGGGGGGGGGCAGTAAGAGTGTCTTTGCGCGTGTGTCCGTCCGTCTACGTGAGGGAGGATGGGTGGGTGGGTCCTTAATGGTCGGTCACACCTCCGTCTGTAACCAAACGTCTCCGAACGGTTTGCTTCCTTCATCGGGAATTCCGACTAACGAAAGGGAAAACACAAGAACCAAAAAAATCACCCCTCCCCAGTTGAATATTGACTACAGCTGAAACTTATCACCGGGGCTGCTCAATCAATCTAGAAAGATGCATCCTCTGTGTTTTTTTTGTTTTTTTTTACTTTTTTCTTCCTTTTTCTTCTTGCAAAATAAAGGCAAATGATTTACTTTTCAGTCAGACTAGGTGTCTTTCTACTGAATCCTTAAAGAGTTAAAGGCCCTATACAGCATTGGTAAAGGTCAAAAGATTTACACAGTTTGTGTGTTAGACCATTAAACATTCCAAAAGAAGCAACACTGCGAAGGTTTGAGCTCAAATGGTAATTTACCGCCACGGTTTATGCACCGTTCTGTAGTGTAAGAAATAGATTATTACTCGCGAGTAGTAAACTATTTGTGGATGTTTGAGTGAAGATTTCTCAAGAAGTACAGCATCCCATATCGTAAGATTTCAACATGAGGATTCTATCATGACCATCTATAAACTGTGTCAATTAGAAGGAAATCTGTGGACATCGATGTTTCCTGATCTTTTCAATGTTGTATTGGGCCTTTAAGTTATTTTTTTTTTCTTGTCGGGAACACCTTTGAAGGTGGACCGTCTGCTAGACTCAAGCGACTTTTTCCACGAATCTTAAAGGCAATACATAGCATAGTCTACAAGTGCATACCGGTACATGAACGTGTACGTGTACATGCACACAGTGCCTATTAAAGGACCACTAAAGCCAATCCGAATTTGACCTTTTGTCTGGCTTTTCAGATACATGTAGCTGATGCCTTCTAAAAACTGATGCCTTTTTCCTAAAAGATAGTTTGTTTGATGAATACCTGTGCAGATATGGCAATGTGGGAGGTTTGAACTCAACGCCGGTTTTGCTCAAAATCAGAAAAAATCTCAGGGTCAAACGTGTCTCTGAAGTACCGGTAAGACCGAGTGACGTCACTGTGCGTGGACGGCACATACTGTGCACAAAAAGCTATACGATTTAGGTCTGTAATGCATAGAATCTGCACGTGGTGGATACTGGTACATGAACGTACATGTGCATGCGAACTGACAGTACATATTGAGTTCCATGTACATGTACATATACCTGGATGGTGCATTCAACTCAAGTACCATGCCACTTGGGAAAAGAAAAAAAAAAGGTCTCAAGTTCTTACTTCAACAGGAAAGAATCCATCTCCAAATCCTTCCTGAAAGCCCCCTTTTTTCATTTCATCATCCTTTCTCTTTTTAAATAGTGATTTAAACAGATTACTGTCGTTTGGGGCTTTTTTTCCCCCTTTTCTTTGGTGTGGCCCAATTTTCAAAAATAGGTTGAGGAGGAGGGGGGGATTGCGTGGGTATCCGGACGAACGTAATACGACGGATACGTGGCAAATACCATTTCTCTGGAGAGGGGATGTATGAAAAAGAGCCGGAGGGCCAGCTGTATTGATTTCACTCCGTGTCATATCACTAGCTTGGTGAAAGGAGCATGTCCCCCCCCCCCCAAAGAAAAAAAAACGGGAAAAAAATAAATAAAGAGGACCGTATTATGTCAAATGCAGCTCTGATTTAGTTCCTTCGTCATCATAGTCAGACTGGGCTCTCTTCCTGTCTTTTCCGTCTGTCCCTTGTAAACTGCGCAAATGAGGGGAGACTACAGTACCAGTCATGCATCGTAACTCAACTTACGATGGATAAGCCATCATAACTTGTGATACACCCACTGTGTGGTTTCTGAGCATCGCTCATCGTCTTGCGTTCGATGGCAAGTTGCGATGAGTATGGTGAAAACGACCGCTGAAAGTGCCATGTTACACATCCGGGGGTGGATTTAATTCAATGAAGGCAGCTCGGGCGGGATTCGAACCTGCGACTCCTACTTTGTAATGCAGACGTCTTAATCACTCGACCACTAAGCTGGTCCAGGTCGCGTGGCGGAAAGTAGGTGTTGCGGGTTTGAATCTGACCATTTGCTCAGTTTTCAAAACAGACCTTTGGGTGACCTTACAACAACTCCAAGAGTCTACACCAAAGTACAGTACAGAACAGGGGAACATCACTACAACGAACATCCCGGGATCCATGAAAATTGTTCTGTATGGCAGTCCTTCGTTATAGCAATTATGGCCACAAATTGGGAGCCAAAGGGCATGTTCGTTACAGCCGAATGTTCGGTATATCGGCGTTCATTCTAGCGATGTTCCACTGTACTTTGAATATGTTGCAAACTGCTTACAGAAAAGTAGAATGACCTTAATCTATAGACTCCTTTGACACTTTGATCTTTGGGAGATCTCTCTCAATTAGTCCATATCTGCTCGTGGCAGACGCGCTCAACCATCTTAAGAAAACAGCAGGGACGAAAACACTGCACTGATTTATGCAGGAGATAATCCTCTTGGCCAGGATTAAGAAAGCCTCAACAATCTTTGGGCAGACTTCAGAAACCTCCGGAGAAGAGTCTGACACTAAAGTACTGCGAAGATGTTGCTTAAAACAGGATTACATGTAACAGGATTTTCTGTTTTACCACTAACCCCTTTGGTCTTCTAGTTCTACGGGTATTTTTTTCTTTCTAATTAGAATCTGCTCCGAAGCGTACGCTTGATAACTTGGAGAAAACTTTGATGTTTATATTCATGTTTAATTTGATTAATGCGGTACGGGATGTGGGTCGTGAATGGGTTTGAGCATCAACCGGGGTAGTACGTTGGGGTTATTTCATTTTCGTACTGCTGGCTGCTAGGGAGCTCTTGAAAGGTATTTCGTGCCCAGGGAGGGAGGGGGAGGGGGAATCCAGATAAGGTATCAATAATTCAAGTGCTAGGATGTTAAGATAGGCAGCAAAGAGGGGGCTGAGGGTATGAGGAGATGGAGAGGTTTGACACATTCAGGGCCGCGAGAAAAACAACTGTCTTGATAGAAGAAGTGGAGAGAAGGCACTAAAAATTGATTTTAAAAAAATCACTCAAAAATACTGCGCAGGGAAAAAAAATGTATCTGTAATAAATCTAAAAAGTTAAAAAGCCTGACATTTCGATCCTAGCAGCACCTTACTGAAAGGCCTTAGATAACATTCCAATTGGTATATTTTACCGGCATTCACACTTGGGTTATTGACGTGGGAAGATAATTGCAATGGCAGGTAACACATAAGTGAATGACTAAATACGAAAGCATGAGACATCGCGTCCGCACTGGATTTTTCGACTCAGTTAAACTGACCTGGGCAATTTAACCGGACAGAAGTCAGTCGGTTTGAGATGGGTAAGTTACCTTAGAGGAAAACTTCCTGGGCTATCTGCACTTGACTTTCGACTTGGACAAACTGACCTGGGGCTGATTTCACCAAACTCATCGTCACTCACGATTGATTGCAAGACGGCAAGAGATGCACAGAAACCATACGGTGTATCACAGCTTACGATGGATTATCCATCATAAATTGAGTTATGATGCATCGTAAGGCTTTGTGAAATCCACCCCAGGTCAATTAAACCGGGCATAAGTCAGTCGGTTAACTTACCCAATCAAGCCGGATAAGTTACAATGTATCTGGGAGGAAACCTTCCTGGGCTGTCCGCACTGGACTTAAAATGGTCCGGTTAAGTCCCCCCCCCCCCAAAAAAAAGGCCACGGCTGGAATTCACAAAGCCTTATGATGCATCATAACTCATTTTATGCTGGATAACCCATTGTAAGTTGTGATAGGTCGTATGGTTTCTGTGCATAGCTCATCGACTTGTGATTGATCGTAAGTTACAATGAGTTTGGTGAAATCTGCCCCAGTGCGGAAAGAGCTCAAGTCATTCAGCAGTCGCGACATATTCATGATACGGTCTTTAAAACTGCTCTTGCAATGCAGGATTGAATGGGGGATTTGCCAGACAGAGAGATATGGTAGGAAGGCCACAACTGCTCCATAAAGCAATTACGAAAGAGCTCATTGCCTTAGATTCCAGAGCTGATAACTCATTCAGGTGAACAATACCTGACCATGTGCAGGCATGCATCTCTACTACTTTCATTTTTGTTTAATTAAAGGGGCCTGATGTTTCAATACAAGCAGGACCTTTTTCAGAGGTATTCTGCCTTTGGGGTAGATCCTGCTAGGATCAAACATCAGGCCCTTTAAACTGGTCTCTTCCATCAGAAAGCAACATTTTGGTTTATTACTTTATAATGATATTTACAGAAGATATCAATTAGATGGATTGCAAGGTTGTGGGGCTGTACTCATGTACAGGTATCGTCACTCAACTTACGACGGATAACCCATCATAAGTTGTGATACTGTACGCTGTATGGTTTCTGTGCATCGCTCATCGTCTTGCAATTGATCGTAAGTTACGATGGGTTTGCTGAAAACGACCCCACCCCCCGGAGTGCCTCAGAATCGTGTGTTCCTCAGAATCGGGTACGCTGTGCACAGCTAGCCATCTCCTCTGCTGCTGTCACAAAGCAATTTATCATTAAAGTCTCATTGCTCCAGATGGCAGGGCCGATAACTCACTGCAAGACACCACGCCGGAACGAACGTGCATGCAGCAGCCTGACTGAAGTTATCCAAGAAGAGCACAGGAAGCACCCAGTCTAAGGCTGCGGTGGGAAGAGATAGTGTGTATATATATGTGACTATGAGAGAGAGGCGAGAGGGTGACAATCAGCCTGAATCTGGTGCAGTCGGTCATCTCCGCTCCTCTGCCATGAAGTAATTTATAAAGTCTCATCGTTCTAGATTGCAGGACCGATAACTCTCCCAGTTGACATTTCAGGAAAGAAAACTTCTCTCCCTCTCTATCGCACTCGCTCGCTTTTTTGCTGCCCCAAGCAATAGCGGCTATGATGTCAACATGTAAGCATGCCGACTGACTGTGGAAAGAGAAATTGAGACAGAGGAAGAGAGGGAGAGAGAGAGGGCAAGAGAGGGAGAGAGAGATGTAGAAAGAGGGAGATAGATGGAGAGAGGGGGTAGAAGGGGTAGATAGATGTAGGGAGAGGGGCAGAAAGAGGGAGAGAGAGAGGGAAAGAGAGAGGGGGAGATAGGGACAGAGAGAGAGGGACAGAGAGAGAGAGACAGAGGGGGAGGGGTAGAGAGAGGGGGGTGACTGGGCAAGAGATGGAGAGATGAAGGGAGAGGAGGAGAGAGGGGATGAGAAAGAGATTAAAAGAGTGAGAGGGGGAGAAAGGGGAGCAAGAGAAAAAGAGAGTGACTGAGAGAGAGGGAGAGAAGGTGAGAGAGATTGAGAGTGAAGGTGAAAGATAAAGGAAGGGAGGGAGGGGGAGAGAGAGAGAGTGAGAGAGAGAGACAGAGAGTGAGAAAGAGAGGCGGGAGAGAGAGAGATAGATAGAGAGAGAGAGAGAGATAGAGAAAGAGAGAGAGAAAGAGAGAGAGAGAGAGGGGGGAAAGGGAAAGGAGTACAAAGAGAGATACAGCGAGGGAGGGAGAGTGAGCGAGAGGGATAGATCGAGAGAAAGAGGGCAGGATAGATAGAGCAGAGCAAGAATGAGACTCCTCCCATGGTGATAAGAATCTCTGCATAAGCTGAGGGATTCTCCACCTACTTGACCTCGATGCACAAACACCAAGCAAGTTTTATGGGCAGACAGCGGCTCAAGTGTTCAAGTCCCGTTTCCTTATTGACACCACAGGATGATGTACTCCTAACTCTAAGGCAAGAGGCAGGTCTGTCTTCTCCAGAGCCGAGATAAACAATTCTGCAGCGAGGCATTTTGCACTGGAAATCGCCGTGGGCACGGTGTCTGATGACAGCTAATGTCTGATTTGGGGACAGACGATCAAGCTTTCTTATTTTAAAGTTAATACATTTCTTCTTCTTTTTACTGAGTGCTTCAAAAGTGATCGCACCAAGCGACAGAAAAGGGCGAGTGCGTGATGACTGTCGACCCTCACGATGCCATGGCCCCCTTTTGAAAAGCTAAAATGACACCATCACAAAAACAAAGAGGGGAGGAGGGGGAAGAGGAGGAAGAAGAGGAGGAGGAGGAGAAAGAGGAGGTGGAGGTAGAGGTGGAAGTGGAGAAGAAGAGGAGGGGAGAAGAGGGGAAGAAGAGGAGGATGAGCCTCACCGAAACCCACCCCTTCACCGAAACCCTCCCCCTCACCAAACCCTCCCCCTTACCCAACCCTTCCCCTTACCCAACCCTCCCCCTCACCCAACCCTCCCCCTCACCCAACCCTTCCCTCACCCAACCCTCCCCTTACCCAACCCTTCCCTCACCCAACCCTCCCCCTTACCCAACCCTCCCCCTTACCCAACCCTCCCCCTCACCCAACCCTCCCCCTCACCCAACCCTTCCCTCACCCAACCCTCCCCCTCACCCAACCCTCCCCCTTACCCAACCCTCCCCCTCACCCAACCCTCCCCCTCACCCAACCCTTCCCCTCGCCCAACCCTCTCCCTCACCCAACCCTTCCCCTCGCCCAACCCTCTCCCTCACCCAACCCTCCCCCTAACCCAACCCCCCCCCCTCACCCAACCCTCCCCCTCACCCAACCCTTCCCCTCGCCCAACCCTCCCCCTCACCCAACCCTTCCCCTCGCCCAACCCTCTCCCTCACCCAACCCTTCCCCTCGCCCAACCCTCTCCCTCACCCAACCCTCCCCCTCACCCAACTCTCCCCCTTCAAAATCTCTAAATTTGTCTTATTTAGGGGGAGGGGGAGGTGGAGGGGGGTTTGAAACTTTTTGTTTCATCGCTCTGGCAATTTCTATAATATGATGGGCTCGGCACGCACCTGCGGGCAGGTATTCGCGGGAGGTCGCCGACAGCAAACTGCACTCCGGATCTCGGGTTTCCAGTTGGCCCCGCCACAAAGTGCGCACAACGAGCCGGCGAATTGACCGGGAGAATAGCTCAAATGCTAATGCCCCGCTCGTTGTCAACGGCAGCGCGCAAAACTGCTCGGGCCGCGGCCTCGTTCTCGGAGCTTTCTCTCCGCGCGGCGCGGGGAGTATGCGCACATTCATGGATGCGGGTAATCTAATGAGGATGCATTTGAGATGATCAATCCCTTGAGGTATCTCCTCTCCCTCTTCTTCAATATCATCTCTCTCTCTCTCTACAATCTCGTCTCTTTCTCTCTATCCGTCCCTGTTGGGTTTTCAAAAGCAGTTTCCTGATTAGCAATTCATTACCGGATAAATGAGGGGACTGTACGTACAAAATGGCGAACCACTGCTGAAATGAAGTCCTGCCAAAACAAAAACAAACAGCGTCCATTTTTTTTTCTAGACTCAAATCAATCCACTGTTTCGAGTCCAGCAAACGCAATTCAGTCCCCACTCTCCAAATTGACAGCTCGGTTCCACTAGGCTGTGTGCTTGCCAATGACGAAGGCATTTTCCCTGCGTCTGAATCTGAAATCAAGCTAAAATGACAGGCGCTATGAAAACAAACAGCGGTTTTCATTTTCATGTTTACCTCAAACCTACAACAAACAGTGAACCCATTAAATTGCTCCGGCGCAAATTTTGAGAAAGACAGGGGACGGTCGCCCAACCCCTTTGGTCATCTTAATGCTTTGGCTTTTTTTTTTCCCCAGTTGGTTGTCCAGGGACTTTGGTTGACGTACGTCTTTGAGAAAAAAACACTGACTGTCTTTCGGTTTTGGAAAGGACGTTGCCAAAGGACACCTGAAAAATGTTAGATAAAAAAAAATGTAAGGCCCCGTTCTAAATATTCCAGAAATAACAAATACGTGTGAACGTACGTACAAGGTGCAATGTGTAATTTTGGGACAAACTGACACATGGTGAGTTGGTGACAGTATTCAATCCCTAAATATTTACATCCACGTCACTCCGAAAATGACAACCATTTACACTTTAGCACCTCCTCAGCGTCGGAGTTTCTCAAGGGGGGAAAGAGTCTCCCTCGGAGACGAGAAGACTGACAAAATTCAGGCGCAAGTCTCTCGCAGACACGCGTTAGATGAAAGAGAAGACGGGGGAGATAATCACTCCAAGTGAAAGCCAGCTATCAACTGCTGTTGTTTTTGTTTTGGGGTGTTCTTTTTTCTCTCTAGAGTCTCCGTCCTTCGTGCGAATTCTCGTCATGCCTGAGCCAAATCCAAAGCTGCACTCATGAGTGCCGGGTAATACAGATGGGAGAATGAGATAGGGGAAGAGGGGAAGAAAGAGAGAGTGAGAGTGAGAGTGAGAGTGAGAGTGAGGGCGGAGTGAGAGTGAGAGTGAGAGTGAGAGTGAGAGTGAGAGTGAGAGTGAGAGTGAGAGTGAGAGTGAGAGTGAGAGTGAGAGAGAGAGAGCAAGAGAGAGCAAGAGAGAGAGAGAGAGCAAGAGAGCAAGAGAGAGCAAGAGAGAGAAAGAGAGCAAGAGAGAGCAAGAGAGAGCAAGAGAGAGCGAGAGAGCGAGAGAGAGAGAGCAAGAGAGAGCAACAGAGAGAGAGCAAGAGAGAGAGAGAGAGCAAGAGAGAGAGAGAGCAAGAGAGAGCAAGAGAGAGCAAGAGAGAGAGCGAGAGAGAGAGAGAGCAAGAGAGAGCAGAAGAGAGAGAAAGAGAGAGAGCAAGAGAGAGAGAGAGAGCAAGAGAGAGCAAGAGAGAGAGCAAGAGAGAGAGCAAGAGAGAGAGAGTGAGAGAGAGAGCAAGAGAGAAGAGAGGGGGCAGGAAAGATGGTCAGCCTCACTAATTGAGTATTTTGCTTCTGCATGCTCCTGCATGGTTTTTACAGGACAGGAGGAATTTGGGGCTCGATCAGGCAGATGTCTGAGTCTGTTAATACATGGCAAACAAGCTGAGCTATATCACCGTGCACTTACTGAAATAGCAACATCATACTCAAATTAGAAACTAAAACCTTATCATACATTTTGGGATGTAGTCTGAGGGTCATTCCGTGTCAATTCAACACGCTTTTTGAACCCAACCTCACAGATAGAAATGATTTTCGTTTTACTTACCTTGAGAAACCCCCCAAACATAAATGTTTCATCATTTTGGTCCAGGAGTTTTTGAGATACATGTACGTTATAATGAACTTTTGACCGTATAAACCTGGCTAGCTCTGTTTGGATAATCAAGGGGGTTATGGAGCGCACCAAATCTCATTTCAATCTGTGACGTTCGGGTGTTGAATTGACACGGAATGACCCCTTAGTATTTTGAGAATCTAGGCCCAAATTCAGACTCACTCAGACACTCAGATTAACTAATTTTAATTCTCTTTTTGAACAATGTTCAATTAAAGGCCCATATACAACATTGGTAAAGGTCAAAGATTGCAGTTGTTATTAAACCGTTAAACATTCCAAAAAAAAAAACCTGTGAAGATTTTAGCTCAAATGGTAAACTGAGAAAGTACAAAAATACAAAAAACCATCAAAGTTTATGCACCGTTCTGTAGTGTAAGAAATATTACTCACGAGTCACGAGTAATAAACTATAAATAGTTGTCGATGTTTGAGTGAAGATTTCTTGAAAAGTACAGCATCACAAACTGTAAGATTTCAATATGAGGATTCTATCAGGAGCATCTATGTACAAACTGTGTAAATTAGAAGGAAATCTGTGGACATCAATGTTTCCCGATCTTCCCAATGTTTTATTCGGCCTTTAACATTGGTTGAGGTCAAAGAATAGCATCCATCCGTTGTCTGATCCAACCTATGCATGAAATAGCACACCTGTGAAAATTTCAGCTCAATCCGCCAACTGAGTCTCGAGAAAATTGTGAAAACCTCTTCATTTGTTTCGCAAAAATGCAGCATTCAACATCGTGCTATTCCAAAAAATTGTTTAGATCTCGGTGAGACGTAAACTATTTCTTTTACTCACTTCTCCCAAAATACAACATTTTAGGCAGAAATATTTCAGTGAGAGGTTTCTACTATTTATAACTGTATAAGTTTCATGTAAATTATTTCTGTTTTTCGATCTGTTTTTCGATCTTACCAATGTTGTGTAGGGGCTTTAAAGCTCCAGTGCAGAGTTTAATCAGTATCAAGCATACACTAGTCATTGTTTAAAAAAAAATGCTTGTGCACGGGGCACTTTGATGAAAAAAAGAAGAAGATCACTTATAGTTTTTAAAATAAGAATTCTGACGGTGGGTTACCTGCTCCAGATTGCTGATTCTCTAATGGAAAATACCGACCATTAAAAGTAATACAAGACAACCTGTCACAATCTGCTTACTTGGCAAAAATGGCCTCAACTATAACATATAAATCCTACAAAGCTTGAGCATTTGGCATTTTCCATCAGCGCAGAATCTCTTGATTCTGCTGGGAATTTGGAGACGAAAAAACAACCAACAACCTCAGGCCCACCTACTTCTGAGATTTTTTTGAAAAAAAATTCAAGTCGTGGCAAAACCCCTTTTTTATCTATCTGGGGCGTCTGCGGAGTGAAAAGTTCTGCTGTAGCACTGCGGCCTGAAGAGAGTGCAATACAGCCCCCGGTTTTGTTTTCAATAACGGCGTCCCTTCGGACAAATCGACTCTCGGACTTTTTCTTGACCGGCAATCTTCGTCCCCAGTTCTTAGCGGAGAAGGGAAAAAGCAAAGGCAAAAAAAAAAAAAAAACTGACGAGCAAGCGTCTAACCCTCTCGGGGGGCCCAGCGAAGGTGTGTATTTCCCTTGAAAGCAAGCAACTGGCCGCGCTACATGTAAGTTGGCGACTTCACTTTGCGACCGACCAAAAAGACCAAAAAAAAAAAAAAAGAGGACAGAAGATGAGTAGATGACTGGTCGCTGATGCGCCTTGTAATAAATATCTAACCCATATCACTCAGTGCAGAGGCTCTCCAACCAAGGGGAAAAAATAATTTAATGGGGGGAAAAAACACCAGAAGGAATCAATATGATAAAGGGAGGCTTCTAACTCATACTGGACTGTGGAAAAGGACTATTTGTTTCTCTTCCTCTATTTTTCATTAGTATTTTCCTATTTATCGTGTTGGTTGAGTTGGGGATTACCTTAGTTGCATTGGAACTGACAGAGTATATTCTTTACTGCTTGAAGGGTTGGGGAGGGAGGAAGGGAAGGACGGAGGCAGGGAGGGAGGGTGGGAGGCAGGCAGAGAGGCAGGCAGGGAGGCAGGGAGGCAGGGAGGCAGGGAGGCAGGAAGGGATGGAGGCAGGGAGGCAGGGAGGTAAGCAGGCAGGTGGGCAGGCAGGCAGGCAGAGAGGCATTCTAGCTTCTCAATCACATTGCATAGGTGTTGGGAACTGGTCATCTTAATCCAGTTTATGGACAAAAGGGTCTGCCAAGGGGAAGTGTTTGAGATGAAAGGAGGGGTCAATGATTGGTGCAGCTGTGGGCAAGGTTGAGGAAGGGTGGGGGAGACAAGATGGGCTGAGCAGAAAGGCTGATCATCATTGCACTTGCTGCTGACTGTGTGACAACTGACGCTTGCATCACAGTAGAGGTAAAAACTGCAGAGATAAAGATGTACTGACAAGCCTCTCCTCATTCTGACTGTCAGTTTTAAAAAATACATGTGCGGTGTAGATACCTTTTTGCCAAATGGCTGATAGAATGATTTCGTGACAGTTATAGTGATCCTTTTGTTACATAAACTTTACTTTATTGTGGTGATCCTTTTGTGCAATAAATTTGATTGTTAGTCCTCCTTATCATGGTGATCCTTTTGTGTCATTAAATACTAAAACATTCTCCATTATGGTGATCCTTTTGTGTCATTAACTACTAAAACGTTCTCATAATGGTGATCCTTTTGTGCCATTGAAATTGCGATTAGTTTTCCTTTATGGTGATTTATTTGTTGCCAATATCATTTTTATGCACTACCTGTTATGGGGATCACTTTGAGCCATAAATATTGCCAGTAGTTACTAGCTACCCTTAATATGGTGAGCCTTTGGTGAATATGAATAATGCTTGCATAGACTTTTTACAGTCACATGCTTTTTGATGGTCCGCGTTCAATTCACACAGACGTAGGTGGAATGCGTGCACCTTTGAGTCATCAAATGTCCAATGGAAATACTCAGATTCGATATTTGCATGCGCTTCTGTGGATTTTGACCGCTCCTGCGGACATGCTAATTAGCCTTTGGTGTTCATGTGAAAAACCTCTATAGCGTCCATTGGTAGCTACATGTATATGTAAACCCATACACCAAAAATGCTAATACACTGCATGTACATGTATGACAAACATGGATTTCCAATCAGACAGATGCTTTAATCACGACATCAGCAACCGTTGTGTTCACATCCCGATGTAGTAGTGTCCATCCAACTGTTATTCAATGAGGGTTTGCCCTGGTCGACGTGATAAACACTGAGTGCTCAGTGCTTTGCCCGATGCCTGATGAAAAGAAATGTGCAGACATCTTAACCACTTGACCGCCAAGCTGGTCGAGGTCTTGTGGCATATTCAAATATTGTATAGTGGCGGGTACCCCATTGCATCATAGATATAACATGATGTTAACATCCACCTGTTGACCACACACTACCATACAGCCTGCCTTTATTGCCCTTGAAGATTAATAATGATAATGAATTAACAATAAGCCCCCTCCCCCCACCCTCCCATCGGAAGGGAACAAATGATGAGCCGACTGACTGTCAGCATCCCCCTTCTCGGCTATCCACGGCCTTTCCCCATCGCCACAAACTTGAAATTCCCCCCCCCCCCCGGCAGATTCAATGAGGAAATGAGGGGGGGGGGACCCAATGATGATGATGATGGGTAAATGAATTGAAATGGAGTCTCGTTAATAACCTGTTGGCCAGTACTTGACGCAGCGCCATCAATGCCCAGCTGACTGCCTTCTTATTGAACTGACGGCGGGCAACGACTTGAGCGCCCGGGAGAGTAGGGCAATTTTTTTTTTTAATCTTTATCTTATTTTTTTCCGGCTCAGTTTACAATCTCCGGCATTTTGTGGCTAGTAGCCTCTGAGGGGTGTGCTGGATGCTAGCCGTAATGAGTTAGAGCTAGATGTATGGTGTGCACTGTCTATGAGATGGCATCATTATCATATCATGAATGGAATTTCCCAAAGAAATCTTAGCGTCATGCATGCGGATTACACGTTTTAGAATGCCTGTACGTGTACAGTGTACCGTACCTCCTTCATTTTTGCCACTGTGCAAAGCCTAAAATTCCCACTGATTGATTCAATTGGATACCGTTGCCAAACTCTGAGGATTATTGAAGTAAAAAACTGTTGCAAACTGCTCACTGACTAAAATGACATGCAATACATACATAAATCTCAAAAGTTAGAGGGCCTGATGTTTCGATCCTAGCAGGACCTTTCTCAAAGGCAAAGTGACAAGGAAATACATGTACAAAGACAGTCAAGGGAAGGAAAGCCCTGACACACATGACAGAGGAAGGACAAAAGGGAAGGGAGTGCGGCATTATTGTGAATGTAAAATATGAGAATAATAATTGACAGCCTGGTAACAGAAACCATGGCAACCGCATCTACGGACAGGGGAGATTGCTAATGGCCAGGGAGTAGGCAAGGACGGTGTGCAAATGGAGATGGTGGTTGGAGTGGGTGGAATAAATATTGGGGCGGGGGTTGAAGCCCCTACACACCATTGGTAAAGGTCTTAGAAACGCGCCAATACTTTGTCTAATCCAGCATATGCATGAAATAGCACACCTGTGTAATCTTCAGCTCAATCCGTCAACCATGTTGCAAGAAAATGGTGAAAAACTGGCTCGTTTTTTCATCAAACTGTGTCAGCTTCGAGGATCGATTCGATTGCGCCATCATGTGTTTAAACCAGAAAGGTGCGAGTAAATCTTGAAACTCGGTAATTTTGAATGGACCATGTTGGATTTGCGCAAATGGAGTGTCCCCTTACACAACATTGGTAAGATCGAAAATAATATTTCTGCCTAAAATGCTGTATTTTGGGGGAAATGAGTAAAATAAATAGTTTACGTCTCACCGAGATCTAAACCATTTTTCGGAACAGAACGTCGTTGAATGCTGCATTTTCACGAAACAAATAAAGTTGTTTTCACAATTTTCTCGAGACTTGGTTGGCAGATTGAGCTGAAATGTTCACAGGTGTGCTATTTCATGCATATGTTGGATCAGTTAACGTATGGATGCTAATTTGCTATTCTTTGACCTCGACCAATGTTGTGTAGGGGCATTAAGGCTGGTAAGAATTTTTTTTCAAAAGTCGTTTTAAACCAACCGTTAAAAATCTACCAGGTATACAAATTTCCAAAAATTCATAGCATGTCTAATACTGGTATTTACTTCCACTTGAGTAAGTTACGGTACATGTACTTCAACAAAATTTGTCAGGTCAAAATTTGGATTTGTGTGTAGGGGCTTTAAGGGGTGGGCGACTGATAGGTTTGAAGAAGTTTCCTGAATTCAATTGCAGAGGCAGTCTCCCAAGTGAGGGACAGCGTTGCCACCCGTCCTGTAGGCAGGCACAGGGAGGCCTACTGCACATATCAGAGACACCGAGAGATCCCTGGATAGCTGCACTACTGAAAAAGGGTGAAGTGATTTGCCAAGATAGTGCAACTGTAACCAGACCCTTAGACCTAATGAGAGCCGAGAACGAACGGGGATGAGGGGGAAAAAAAACACTCCCTTTACAAAAGCACTTCCGCAGGTGCATGACATGAATTGTGGAGGGGAGGGAGGTTAGAGGGGGTGGGAGAGGTGGGGTTATATCCATGATTCCCCCGCTAGCCCGTCTCCCCAAAAGAACAGAGCCATCTGAGACAACTCCCAAATGGCAGAATAGAGAGGAGGAAGAAGAAGACGACGAAGAAGACGACGAAGAAGAAGAAGACGAAGAAGAAGACAAAGAAGAAGACAAAGAAGAAGACAAAGAAGAAGACAAAGAAGAAGACAAAGAAGAAGACAAAGAAGAAGACAAAGAAGACAAAGAAGAAGACAAAGAAGAAGACAAAGAAGAAGACACAGAAGAAGACACAGAAGAAGACACAGAAGAAGAAGATGAAGAAGACAACAAAGAAGAAGACGACAAGAAGAAGAAGAAGACGAAGAAGAAAACAAAGAAGACAACGAAGAAGAAGACAAAGAAGAAGACGATGAAGAAAACAACGAGGAAGAAGAAGACAAAGAAGACAAGAAGAAGAAGAAGAAGACAAGAACAAGAAGACAAAGAAGAAGACGATGAAGAAAACAACAAGGAAGAAGAAGACAAAGAAGAAGACAACGAAGACGACAACAACAAAGAAGAAGACAAAGACGAAGACAAAGAAGAAAAAGAAGAAGAAGAAGAAGAAGACGACAAAGAAGACGACGAAGAAGACGACAAAGAAGACACCTAGACAGCTTTAATAGAAGGGTCTTGTTCTGAGAATAAATTGCTTACCACATAATATACACATACAGCTGTTGATATCTACATGTATACATGTACACATGCAACACAATTAAGAATTTAGAACTCTAAGTACATGCTGATACTAAATTGTCCCGACCCAAAGTATGTTTTCCGAAATGTACACTGTGCAATACCCTGTGTTCATGTACTTCAGTCCTCCTACGACAGTGCATTTCCTATAATACAATGTTGTACCCATAACGGTGAAATAGCCCCAACTAGCAAACATACATCAATTGTGTTTTGTAGGTACATACTGCACGTGTAACCTGAGACGCATTTGAAGCACATTGCTCGTGCTCACCAGAATGCAGACTAGCAACGCCCATGCATTATAATCCAGCCAAGAATTGCCCCGCATTGATACCAAATAACCAGCCAGTTGGCTTGCACAAGTACAATGCTGACGTCTCAAATGTCTCCCTCCGTGTAACGATACCCAGGTACATAATAAGTCATGCGCCTGCACACATAACCAAATTCAAGCTTACTTCCTTTAGCTTTCAGATAAAAGGCCAAGTTCCTCAGAGTATTATATCCTCTCCTAAGCATCAGCCTATTTCATTTCAGGGTAATCTTTCCTTTTTTTTGTATGCTTGCTAAAAAAATTTAAATGCAGGTCATGTTTACACCTGTTTGTATCCTCTCCTAAGCATCAGCCTATTTTATTTCAGGGTAGTCTTTCCTTCTTCTTTTTTTATGACTGCTCAGTTTTTTTGAAGTGTACGTCATGTTTACGCATACACAAAAAAACCTGTAATGTATCCCACAGGCTTTTCAACAAATTCTGAAAGAGATACAAGGTTTTCTTGGGCCGGTACAGGTTTATAATACAAGATTTGCTCGAGGCGGGCAAAGAAAAAGACAGGGGAAAAAATTTCGAAAAAAATAGCCCCAATGTCTACACCGGGCCTAAAACACGCTTGACATTTGGACTGGGCAAGTTTGGGACTCAACTGTGCACACGCTGCCCGAATATTTGGCGGCTGGGTGTACATGTAACTTCATTATCGTATTTTTGCATGTGGCCCGAATTTGGCAAGTAGTCCTCCTGAAGGGTGTGCACAGTACATGGGAACACTTGCAAATGTGTGTACACGAGGGGGGTCGTATTTCAACCGCGCGGTTAATTCGGGGAACAAAAAACAATTTCCATTATTGACTCTTCTTCTTTCTTTTTTTAAAATGTGAAACATTTTCAAGATATTTCGGTTATCTGCGTACTTCCTGGCTGAAAATCAAACAGACGAAACAAGAGGGGGAGTATGGCTGGCGGCATAGGCTGCCCTAATTGGGTATTTTGCGCAGTGGGTCAATACAAAAGCTTTTAAAAATCTTATTTATGGGGGTCGCATTTTGTACCCCTTTTCGTGGTGGCTTGGGGTGGCATGAATGGGTGAATGAACTATGTGTGTAGTACCGGTACATACTGTTCTGTACATTCTGCCCTGACAGTCTTGAATGCCATTTGAAATGAAGCAATACTACCCGGTAGCACAAGTACCGGTACATGTCAGTACATCAACTGAGCAGGATGTGTACTGTATAAGGTACATGTACAGTACCCTGCAAAACCTGTATCGTGTGCATTTTTAAGTGCAGTGGGTACACTGTACAGTATACAAATACCGGTACAAGTACTGGGGTGGATTTCACAAAGCCTTTACATCAGATAACCCATCGTATGGTTTCTGTGCATCACTCATCATTTTGCGATTGATCATAAGTTATGATGAGTTTGGTGACATTGAGGGCTAAACGGGTACATGTGTTTACTCACATACTGTACATGTACTGTACATACCTGTACATGTGCATTTTTATTACATTTAATTAGTGAATAATCATGGATATGAACATGTAGTCATGTACAATTCAACCACATCCACATAAACATATTGTACTGTATTTGTGTATGTACATGTACATGTGTATGTATACAATACATCTATGATGCAATAAGGCGACCATACTGTACATGTTTGCTCATCTTTAAAAGGGTTTCAATAGCAATAATGCGATTACACGACAGTTCATGTATCCATGTTCTGTCTAGTATATTGCAGCAACAAGAAAGAAAAAACTGGCAAAGAAAACTTTCCTTTAAGATAAAATGTCCTCCTTTGTTTATGTTGGAAATGCCAGTACAGTTTAAACAGTGCAGAACCAAATTCAATTTTGTCTTCTACAATTACCGGTACAGTGCCAATGGGGAATTGTACTTACAATGCAATTTAAAAACGGATGCATCGTCCGTACTAGAATTAGGGAGTCGCGGGTTCGAATCCCGCCCGAGCTGCCTGGAATATTTTTTTATCAGGCACCGGGCAAAGCACTGAGCATTCAGTGTTTACCACAACGTCGAGTAAGGGCAAAACCTCTTTGAATTTCATCTGATATTTGGAAAGGATTCGTCAGTTCTCATTTCTCATTTCAGTTCTCATTTTCTAAGAAATATCATTGAAGAATACGAATGTGAAGTCACAGGTTTTTAGAAGGCTAAGTACGCCTATGTACCGGGTAATCTAATAATGTGATACAGTGGAACATTGCTATAATGATTATGAACATCCCGGGATCCATGAAAATTGTTCGGTATAGCGGTTGTTCGTTATAGCAGTGGCCAGTTGCTTTCCATCCAGCAGTCGATTTCACAAAGCCTTATGATGCATCGCAGCTCAACTTACGATGGATAACCCATCATACATGTAATTTTTGATAGGCCATACGGTTTATGTGCATCGCTCATCACCTTGCGATTGATCGTAAGTTACGATGGGTTTGATGAACACCTCTACTCTCTTTTTTTATAAAAACGTTCAGGTTTGTATAAGTACGGTACATGTTCAAAAAGCTTCATGTGTGCAGTGTCCAGAACTTGTACAAACAGGGCCCACTTTTATGGCTCTGATTAACACAGAAATCTGCGCTTATGGGACACTATAAGTGCAGAATTCATTCCATTGATATCGTAAGCAAGGACTTGCTTAAAGGCGCTTAAAGTTAAAGAGCACACTCCTCGAAAGAGAAATGCTACATGGTGTTACCACAAACTTTCCACTTCCACCATGCAAACCTTCCAGCCTTACCGGGCTGAATTCAGGCCACTTTTTGTGCACGTTGTGGCCAGTGAATTTTTGTACTATAAATATAGGCTGGATCAGATCTATGATCAGATGATGCAAGGGGATTGCCTTGCACCTGTTCCACACAAACAAGTGAGAGAGAGTCAGCTGTGACCATTGCCAGACCAGCTGCTCAACTGGTGCTAGGCAGAAAACCCCCTTAATTCTGACACACACACTTGTAAGGTTTCTGCACACTAATTCCATCCAAGATGGCTCCGCCGCGCTGATAATCATAAAGTGTGGACCCCCAACTTTTTTTTAATATGGGGTCTTTGGAGGATAATTAACTGTATATATTGTAGAATAAGTGAAGCTTAAAGGTCCTATAAAACATTGCTAAAGGTCAAACTATTGCCACAGTTTATGTGCTAAACCATTAAACATTCCAAAAAAGAAATCCTGCCAAGGTTTCAGCTCAAATGGTAATCTGAGAAATGAGAAAAAGGCAAAAAAAAACGTTTATTACTCGCGAGTAATAATATTACTCGCGAGTAATAAACAATTTACATGTTCATGTACACTTTACATGACTTTACATTATGTGCTGATGTTTGAGTGAAGATTTCTCGAAAAGTAGGTACAGGATCTCAGATAGCAAGATTTCAACATATCATTCTATCATGAACATCTACATGTACGCTCTGCCTTTGAGAAAGGTCCTGCTAGGATCGAAACGTCAGGCCCACTAAATTTTAACATGTACAAACTGTGTAAATTAGAAGGAAATCTGTAGACATCGATATTTTTCAATATTCCCAATGTTGTTTTGGGCCTTTAAGACAACCTGGTGTGTAATTTGGAAAATCTCTGGCTTTAAATGTGGCCCTATTTCACTGTAGAAGTGGAGGGGTCCTTCCTAAAATCCTTGCAGAAATATGGCTTGGACGACTACACATTTTGGGGGTGCTTTTTTCTGGGGGTACTTAGCAACAAACCTAAACGGGTAAGGGCACAAAAATTACAATGTTCGGTATAGTTACAAGACCTGAGAAACTGTTGGGTGTGGAATAATTGACTTTGAAAGTGAGTGTTTTTGTACATACAATGTTCAATGGGAGCTCGATTTATTGTTCTGCAACCACAAGATGTTGCACTGTGTAACCAAATTTGCATTTCATCTCCCCCAACCTCCCCCACCACACATACTGTACAGTGCATTGCAGACTCACTTGTCAGTCTGACACTGAAAGCCTATGACAGGTTCTGCCTGTGTGTGCTTGTGGATGAGGGGCTCACTTTTATTGGCGGCAAGCGGGTCAGCCAAACTGGCCACGGCTCAGCCTGAATTTGTCCAAATATCACATCTGTTATTCTGCCCTCCGGGTTGTTGGCTGCAAATTGGCGTGGCCTAATGATGTTAGGCCACGAATTGTGTAGCGATTTACCCGCATAATGATATCATCAATGTACAGTGGATTGGGGGGTCTAGTGCTGGCACTCACTGGTGATAGTGTTATACTTGGACTGGTGCTGGGAAGTCCGAGTCCTAGGTCCTGTGTGTTACTTGGTAGTGTGGCATAAATATAACTGCAGACCAAGAACAGACTCCGGGCACAAAGATTGAAATGCACTACAAAATTAGATTTTTTTTTTTTTTTTTTACGTAGATTCCAGAGAGAGTTGGGGATGAGACTCACGCCGAACCGAAAAGATGTCTGGTCGTAGACTGCATGAATTTCTCAGGCCTCATGATCCCCACGATAGTCTCAGGGAGGACTTACAATTGTCTATGTTCTCAGAGGGCCTTGCATGGTGTACATAATATGGTCAGTACCCATAAAAGTACACAAAGTCAACAGAAAATGATAATACAGTAAATGCACAGTCAATCATTATTGAATGTTTTCATACATTGCTTAAATTGACATTTTGATCCTAGTAGGACTTTTCTCAGAGGCTTGATGGCAGTTTCCGTTACCTCGGCTAGGTTTTAAAGCGAGCAGATACAGTCGTTTTGGCGAGGCAAGGGATTAAGTCACCCCGGTGCGGTTGATTCTTCAGCATACATTCAACTCAACGGACGCCCACTCCTCATACGTGTGCGATTCAGCTTCCGTCATGCGTGCAATTGTACTCCTGACAAGTGCTTCTGAAGCTGCCTGTTTGATTTGCGATGAGAAACGATTTCGGGTGAGCGATGAATGTGCAAGGGATTGACCCGTTTCAGAGTGTCATTCATGCGGCTGCACATGCATCCACGAGAAGAAAAAATAATCATCATTCGTATATTTTGGGCCGTTCTAGTAGTAGTTTGCAAGAGTTTTGCTGCATCCATTTTGTGTGATCCCAGAGCTGCCGTAGCCAGGTTTACAACAATTGGTTGTTTGCATCTGAATGAAAGCGGGGGTGTGATCCCTGGAGATATACGGCAGTTAATGATTGAATTGCTTCCGACTGGCACCCCCACCCCGAAAGGATATTCAGGATCGACCTCCTGCAGAATAACCTTTCAGGCAAGAGAGCCGGCAAAACATGATGACAATTAGCCAATCAGAGTAAGTGACCGGATGAAAAGCGTTTTCGGGGAAGAATGCCATTGCCGGGTGAATATCTATAACCCGCCTTAAACAAGAAAAAATGAAATTGACTTTGCCTTGAAGACAATCAAAGGACGGTGTTTTATTCAGGATAGTTTGGAAGGTACAGTACATGTATTGCAATGGAAATAAGGACGGGGGTTCATGTCCGAGCATAGCCACATGAATGTCAGGGGTCTACAGACTTTTTTTTTCTTTGTCTCCTGCGCGGCAGATGGAATCGCTGTACATTGGCAAGCCATATGCAGGGACGTGCAGTCTCAATGCCAGCTGCCTTCAGGGGGGATTTCCGAGGCTGGGCACTGGACAAATCATAATGTCAAATGCAACCATGAGGGACCGCAGACTTGGAGACGGACGAAGCAGTCTCCCAACCCCCCCCCCCTTCCTTTCCTTTCCTTTCCTTTCCTTTCCTCAACCTCTCTACTCAAGCACATTCAACTATGAAGCAACAGCCGACGAGAGACATCGACGGAGAATCTCCAAGGGAATAACCCACTCCAGTCTCCGAGAACCGCTCAAATGAAAAATCCCCTACTCTTGTCAGCGTCAAAATTCGGTGTGAATGACATTGAATCGTAGACGGGAGGGGGGGGGGGGGGGTTAAAGCCCCTACACAACATTGGTAAGATCGTAAAACAGAAATGTTCACAGATTTACTTGAAACTTATACAGTTTGAAGATGTTTTGTTTTTTGTAGAAACCTCGCACTGAAATAATTCTGTCAAAAATGGTGTATTTTTAGAGAAAAGAGTAAAATAAATTGTTTATGTCTCACCCCCTACATGTAGATCTAAACGACTTTTCGGAACAATTCGTTGAATGTTGCATTTTCGCACGAAACAAATTTTTCACTATTTTCTCGAGACTCGGTTGGTGGGTTGAGCTGAAATTTTCACAGGTGTGCTATTTCATGCATATGTTGAATTAAACAAAGTATGGACGCGTTTCTTAAGACCTTCACCAATGGTGTTTTGGGGCAATTAAAAAAAGTGGCAAGGCGGAAATTTTGGAGCATGCCAAACTGGGACTGCAACGTATGGATGCTATTCTTTGACCTCAACCAATGTTGTGTTATCACTTGAAAGGGTTTATTCTGAAGGCCGGGCAAGGGCTTGGAGACTCTAGAAAATCTTCCAGCGAGATGGCCAGATGCTTTAGGATGAACAGATTAGATTTGTGCATTCTCAGTGGAAAGGACCCATGGGACACATATTATTTGACCGCAGCACTGCTACAGAAGTGTCTTCATCTGACATTAATGGCAATGCCGGTCTCTCTCAATAAACTTACCCCACCGAGATATTGGTGGAGATGAAAGACCAACATTGCCTGTTTCCTCAGCTGGGTTCCGTCCGCGGCTGCACTACTTACTAACTGAAAATAAATAGACAATATGTGTACCCTCACTTTATCAATTCACGAGGGTAGAGGGGTCCTGTACAGCAGTTTGTTGTTGACTGGTCTCATCCTTGTGAGCCCTGTGCTTACATTGATCTCTATTGTGTCTGATGAAGTGGTTGCTATGATGTCTCATGCAGTTTTCTAAACAAGTTATTCTTCAAGTGCTATCAAAGATTGTTACATGTTAGACTAACACCACTATATGTATCTTGACACAATTCATAACTAACTGGCACCCCCACCCCAGCAAAGACTAGGTGACTATTAGGTAAGGCCAGGGCTGGATAGCTCAGATGGAAGAGCACTGGTACTTTAATCTAGAGGTCTCGGGTTTAAGTCCCGGTCCAGTCAAAGTTTTCTTTGTTAATTTTTCTATTTTGTTTTCATAATATTACTACCTAAATAATATGATTTACTTATACTACTCTATACAATATTTAAATACACCACACGACCTCAACCAGCTCGGTGGTCAAGTAGTTAAGACGTCTGCACTAGAAAGCGGGAGTCATGTATATGTACACGTACATGGTGACCCCACATCCTAAATCTGTACAAGCAAATGGTTCCACTTCACCACGGATTCTGTTCTGAGCCCCCCTTCCCAACCAACCCTCACTCGCGTCTGAAAGGCAACAATAACAGCAACAAGGGATCAAAGCACTTTGGGCCAAAAAAGACACAGTCGAGGAGGAGGAGGAGGAAGAGGCCTGCCAGTGAAGAAGCTTCCGGAGAGCTTCCCGAGGTCAAAGAAAGGGGGGAAAAAATGGAAAGAAAAAGCGGACGGACTTGGAGTCCCTGATGTGTGATGGGATGTGTATCATATGGTTTTTTGCCTCCTCACTCACTCACTCCCTCCCTCCCTGCCAAATCGATTCTGTCCACTGGTTTCTGTTTTTTTTTCTTTGTTGCATTGGAACTGTGACGGGCAGGGGAGTTGGGAGTGGGTGAGGAAACTGAGGATGCAGGGAGCCTAGTAGTGGATGGGGGATGGGAAGAGAATCACGCAAGCCATGTGAGCTACCTATACCTTCAACGGTCACTGTTCAAACTTCTCTGAGCCATAGATATAACATGGTGTTTTGCGTCAAGGAGAATGTAATTCAATGAGGGTTGGCCCGTTTCGACGTGATAAACACTGATTGCTCAGTGTTTTGCATCATAGATATAACATGATGTTTACATCAAGGAGAATGTAATTCAATGAGGGTTTCCCTGCTAGACGTGATAAACACTGAATGCTCAGTGCTTTGCCCGATACCTCATGAAAATATTTGAGGCAGCTCGGGTGAGATTCGAACCTGCACTCCCACTTTCTAGTATGGACTGCTTAACCACTTGACCACCGAGCAGGTCGGGGTCGTGTGGTAAATTAGAATATTGTATAGCGATGGGTACTTTGATCATAGATACATGTATGTATAACATGATGTTTGTGTCAAGGAGAATGTACATCAAAGAGGGCATTCCCTACTCGATGTGATCAACACTGAATGCGTGTATGACTAAACACCGGTTGTCCCTCGCCTCTGCTGATACAGTTGAACGTCACTATAGTATAACCAACATCCCGGGATCCAGGAAAATTGTTTGGTATAGCGGTTGTTCGTTATAGCAGTTGCGGCAGCATATCCACGGACGCAAAATGTTTCCGAATGTTCGGAATATCAGCGTTCGTTATAGCGACGTTCCACTGCACTTCATTAGTGCGATCACCCCCCTAAGCATCAGGCCACGCCAGCAGCAGTAATGTACACTTGTAACCTGAGCCCTTAAACCATCATCAGGGATGGGTTGGGAGAAGGACAGAAGAGGGAGGGGGGGGGTTGGTTCTGGGATTGCAAATCAACAACTCTCCAAAGAACTCGGGCCTTGACCTCACCACTTATGAATGGATCGGCTGTCTGCCCGTGAGCACAGCAAAGAGTGACAAGCACAACCAACCAAAAATGAGGAATCTTCAGTGCATGATTGCTTCCATCAGCCTCTCCCATTACCACCAGTGACAGGCAGAGGCACTAATCATTAGAACGGCGTCCCTACCCTCCCCCACCACCCACCCCTGCTAGAGTCTACAAACATGCGAATGACTCGGGGAACCAGCCCCCCCCCCCCAATCCATGTAGTATGTTCATGTTCTGGGCCCACATGCCTATTTGTTTATGGGCTATGGCCAGAAATAGCTCTGCAAGTTTGTGTGTGGGGGGATCGATGTCAGACTGCAAGCAAGCCGGTGGCTTCCATAGACTCGTGTGTAATTTGTAGCCATCAGGCGTAGCATTAGGACACAGTCTCGTTTCGAGAGGCAATTCAGTGCCAACTGGCACTGTGCATTCCAATACACACTGCATATAGAATGTGAGTCAAGTCAAGAATGCTTCTTTCAACTGATACAGAGGCACCACTGGGATGCCAGTTGCGGCCCCAGTTTGGCATGAATTTGGCTCAAAAATTCCCGCTTTTCCACTTCAAATTTAAACATCATTAGAAGGGCCTACCATGGTACATGTACATGTAATCTCATGCGCTGGTCTAAGTTTGAAATATCACTGCGATATTTCAAACATCAAAAATCTCAGAACAATCTCAGAAATGAAACCCCAGAGAGGACAAATTTAAGGATGGAGCGTGGTCACTGTATAGGCTACACGTACATATCCACTTGTATAACCAGTGGTTGTTTTCATGAAACTCATCGATCAATCGCAAGGTGATGAGAGGTGCACAGAAACCATACGACCTATGAAAAGCTACATGTACCATGGGTTATTAATTGTAAGTTGAGTTACGATGCATCGTAAGGCTTTGTGAAATCCAGCCCTGAGCTCTTTAAACCAGTATAACACAGACGGCAAACATTTTGTAGTGCACCACGTACTGCCACATAAACTATATGCTTCATTGTCAAATGTACACATACAGTGTACATGTACAGTATATATACAAGCTTCTGAATCCACTAGCTATGATACATGTCATGCATGGGCATGCGTAAGTAGTACACGATACTGGCTATACTGAATCATTATGAAAGAGGAGATTGATAGGACCTAGATTCCGGGAACAAGGCTGACTGACAAACTAATTTCATTGCCAGTGCTGAGAGCAGGCAGGGGGCTCTGAGATTCCAACAGGCAACTCCCCGCACATCGCAGTTTGTACGGACGACAATCAGCAATTCAAGCGCAGCGATGGCTCCCAAATGCAATCATTCATCACCGCTGCATCCGCCATCACTCTTCGGTGCCCAGCATCAATGGATTTTTTTTTTACCCCTCACCGGCTTGCAATTCACGCAGCCGATCGTCTATGATTTGGCATGCTCGCTGCGCTCCGCACTCATTTTCGGGGGCAAATTGCGGAAGAAATACGACAGAGTGCTTTCTCGTGTTGATCTAAATCAATTTACATCCGATCCCTCTGTCCCAGACGGTGTGGACTCGGCACAATAATGGGAAGAGGGGAACAGACACTAGTGCCATACCGAGAAATTAAAATCTGAATGCGCTGTCAGCATTTAACCCCAAAGATACTGTGTATACATGTCACAAAGACGTTTGTCAATTAGCATTTTAAAGGCCCTATACAACATTGGTAAAGGTAAAAAAAATCCCACAATTTGTGTGTTAAACAATTAAACAATAAAAAATTAAACAATCCTGTGAAGGTTTGAGCTCAAATGGTAATCTGAGAAAGTAGAAACAGTTTTCGCACAGTTCTGTAGTGTAAGAAATCATTCGTGAGTAATAACTACACACTGTATTTGTCAATGTTCAAGTGAAGATTTCTCGAGAAATACAGCATCCCAGTACATAACATTTCAACATGAGAATTCCATCATGCCTATCTATAAACTGTGTAAATTAGAAGGAAATCTGTGGACATTGATGTTTTCCGATTTTCCCAATGTTGTATTGGGCCTTTAAAAAAGCAGTGTCAATTTCCATGTCTGAAGGCATTCACATTGTCATAAGTTTTCTAGTTTCCCGGGATAGAAAAGTAAGAGACTGAAAACAAATCTGGTGGAACACAAAAATGTTGTATTGCTTGATATCAAAGAAAGTCATTCATAATAATATTTGTGAACAAATGGCTTGTTAATCAATATAATAATAATAATAATAATAATAATAATAATAATATAATAATAATAATAATAATAATAATACAGATTTATACAGAGCAGTTATCCGGAAAACCGATCAAGGCGCAAATATTCAAAGAACTTAAGCACAAAAAGATCATTCTTCAAAAAAATTAGATTTTAGCTCTCTCTTGAAGATATCTAAGGATGTAATTTCACATAGTGAAGCTGAAAGTTGGTTCTGCCCTAGGAAAGGCATGCTGACCGTAGCGGATAGTTCTTGCTCTCGGTTCCACTAACAAATATAAGCCATGACATACATGTACATTTTCCGTACATCACGCACAGTAAAATATGAAAATGGAATGGAAAGGGTTGGTATCAAGGGACATCTTCTTTTCAGAAATCTCAGCATAAGAATGAGATTTTTCGTTTGATGAAAGAATAAAGATATATATACATGTATATTGCCATGTCATGTCACACATGTAGTTTGATTTGGCATAAATTATTAAAAACAGCTACCGGTAGTTCTAATCGTAGCAGTCTTGCATCAATCCATACACTGCGTCTCGTGACGAATACAACAACAAAAAGCCACAGGTTTTTTATAGAAATTTTCATACGCACGCTCATAGGGACTAGGCAACAGATTCGGATCAGCCCCAAAGCCACGAACCTCGATTCACTTGTCAGTTTCTTAAAAAAAAAATCACAGAGAATAAGAAAGGGTAGGATTCTCTTTCTTTTTCTCTATCCAGATCTTTTAACAACTTCACCTGTCAGATTATTGGGGGGGGGGGAGAGGCTGTGGTTGGATCACAGATTGCCTCTTTGGGACGACTCGCTGATCCCCGATGGCAGAACGAAGCCTGCTCCCCTCCTCCCCCCCCCCCCAAATAAAAGAGAGAAAATTCTGCCTCTCCTCTCCTCCCCGTCCCCGCAGAGGGTTCAGGGATGGGCGAGGCGAGAGGCCAGCTGTTCCTACTACTGTGTCAATATTGGGACGGGGCCCGAGAAGTAAATCCCTTTAACAAAAATGCCACTTTAAAGCCGTGTTCGCATTGGACTTACTTTTTTCAAACTAGCGTAGCTGAGCAGGAGAATTACCAAAATTAATACAAAGCGAACACACGGACAACTACCCTCCCTGTCAACTTACCGCGAGTGTGATGTAAAACTAACAGGGCAAGAGACGTCCCGGAAAATTTCTGCTCAGTTATGGTAACTTGACGGGTCCGAAAAAAGTCCAGCGCGAACAGTTTTGCCCTGTAGAACCACCACGGCCAACAAACAAAGCACCCACAATGGGCACCATTCTGCCATGATTCTCACACGGTGAATTTCTCATTCTGTCGCGGAAGATAAATCCAAGTTCGGACACAAATTAGAACCACTTTCAGGAATGTAAGTTACCTTGTGGCCGTGGAAAAAAGTCCAATGCGAACGTGGCTGAAGACACTGGCTGGTGAGTGTTGGAGAGGGGTGTGGGGGAGACACAAAATGTTCCAGGGGGACCGGTCAGTATCGCAGAGATGCTTGCATGTCCACCAACCTCTGAGAATATTGTGAATCTGAGGCTGCAATCAATTTGGTCAATTAATGAGATTGGATACGTTGTGGATGTGCTACATGTATGTTGAGGTCCCATGGGTCACAGATTGCAATGAGTCTAAAGCACTGTGGTAGCGTGCAAGGAAGGAGCCCCACTAACCCTTTGCACATAAGGTGCTATTGCCATTGTGTAATTTTTTTTTCAAACTCCCTGGTAAACAGTACACACAAATACTGACTAATGGACAGGGAATCAATGTTTGGCAATGGGGGCCACGGTTTAATTGGGTCAAGTTCATGTATGGCACATGAACTGTCCGTACAGGCTTTGATTAATCTGTGCCTTCAATGTACATGTATATACAATGCAATTTCAATACATGTATTTGGCAATGGGGTCCATGGTTTAATTGGGTCAAGTTCATATACAATGAACTGTCCATACAGGAATTGATTAATCTGTGTCTTTAATTCAGTGTACCTATACACTGAATGGTTTGATATACATGTACATGTATGCATCAGTTTGTGCATGTACATATGAATGTATGTACCGCCTACATGTACATGTACATGTACATGTACATGTACGGTACCTTTAATAGAACTGTATGCCCAAGTCATTAGTTTCCTTTCATTACGCACCAGTAAACACTCAATCCACATTCATGAGCATAGTTAGGCCTACATTATGGTACATGTACATGTACATATGTATCTGTTGTGTAATGTACATGTACATGTACATTGTAATTTGTATGTATTGGCATGTATGTTTCAAAGCCATTTTTTAAAAGATGTATATACACATGTAGTACTAGTAGTGAACATTGTATATGAACATACTGTACATACATGTACTGTACTGTACTGTACTGTATAATTACATAATTGTGAGACAAAAGCACATGTACGGCAGTGTATGAGTAAATTTACATTAAATGGTCAGTACATGTGAACATTCTGTACATACTTTTGTAGTGGCAGAGATTTAAAGTTACAGTATTTCACACAATCATCACAATGAAAATGTTAGCATGTACAGTTTACATGTACATGTACATTATTTCAGGGCAATATGCATAAAACACTGTACTTCACACAATTATCCCGATGAAATTGTTACCATTGAAAATATTTCAATGAACACGAAGAAGGTGATTCATCTGCTCGTACATGTACATTATTTCAGGGCAATATGCAAAAAACTCTCAAGCTGAACTGGTGACATTTGAGACCACTGCCAAAAGCTTGTTGACAGTTCAACCAGTGTGAGTCTGCAATTACCTTATCCAACACACAGGTGTGTAATTATGCAATGCCAAATGCAAATGGTGTATAGGGCTGGGTGTTGAAAAGTCAGTGCACAAATTTCACATCAGACATCTGACAGCGAAGAAATGAGAATTTCCAAAGAAAAAATCCAACGCAAAACACACGAGTCTATGGGGGCTATTACAACGAGGAGCAATCCTCGCTCCGGTGATAATCCAAAGCGGTGGCTGGCAAAGTGGGCAGATAACCAAAACGTTTACCGCCCTCGATTCCCCCCCCTCCCCAAACACCGCACGACGCCGCGCCACAAAATCCCCTCTTGCGATCAATTCACTGCCAGGCAACATCACCTCCCCTCCTATCAGCATCTACTCAGCACCTACCTTCGCTAAACTCCCGTCTAGTAAAAAAGCCAGCTTTGTTAACATCCACAGCTGACTGTCCGCTCCACAATCACAGCCATCTTCCCGTGCATTTTACACACACACCAAAGAAAAAAAAAGAAAAAAAAAGAAGCTGGCCGTTTCGGTTGGGACGGACGCGCCGCTCCGTGTATGCACCGGCAGATTTTCGTGGTTCTTTTATTCACTCTCTCTCTCTTCTTGGAGACGGAGCCTGCCGTCCGGTCGCGGTGAGTGCCGGCACATACTCTCTCCGCTGCCGTTCAGCTCCAACGTTCAGGCTTCAGCCCCCCCCCCCCCCACGGGGGAGGTGGAAGAGGCAGAGAGGCGCAGCGCCATAAACGGCGATGGAACTGATTAATTCTTGGCTTGCCATTTGCTCCAAACCTTTCCCCGCCTTTGCGCGGGAGTGGTGGGGACCGGGGAAGAAGGGGGGGGAAGGGGGAGGGGGAGGAGAAGGAGAGAGGGGGGAGGAGGGGGGGGGTTGTAGCCCACCATTGCGAGGGCTGGGGGAGGAGGGGGTTGTATCCCACCATTGCGAGGAGTGGTGGGGACCATAGAAGGAGGGGGAGGGGAGAGGACGGCAAGGAGAGCCCGCCATTGCGCAGAGTGATGGGGGAAAGGGGAAGGACGAGAGGGGGGGGGGGTAGGCTCTTAATTTCCAGCCCATTCATGCATGGATCTCACATCAGGGAGGGGGGGTGGTTTGGTGGGGGGAAAAAAGAAAAAAGACAGTCACTGAGATAAGTGAGGGAGAAAGCAGAGGAGAGAAGAGAACGAAAAAAAAAAAGCCAGCCTGGACTAGAGACTAACCCTCAGTGGGTTATTCTTAAGCATTTTTGTGGCAAATGGTCGGAGACGAGGGAGGAGGTTGCTTTGAGACTGTGCAATTGCAACCGCTCACAAGTGCGTGTACCCCCCGTGCCTCAGCGATTGGCACGGCGATTATATTTTTTGCAGGGCCCATAATTTTCATGAATCAAAACTTAATTAGGAGGCCCGGACAGCCTACAGATATTCCCAATGATGTGCAACACATGAACAAATTGGAAACCGGGTTCTGGTCGAAACACAGACAGTCTCCTAAACACACAACGTCATGTAACTGATTTTTGTATCGTTGTGGAGACATTGCTTTGTTATCGTGCAGTATACAACCGAGTGAGAACTGATCTTTTAAAAATACTCCCATTTCAACCACATTCACTTTCCTGCGTAGAAATTTGGACCGTATGTCCCTTATATATAAGACTTCAATTCTTACCCATCACAAATTTCCCGTTTTTGAGTTATTTCCAAATATCAGTTTCTTGAAAACCTTGTAGGTCTCCTCAAGGCACTAGATTCGTGCCCATCTACACAGCAAATCTTTGTCTGTTTTTGTAAAATAGATCTTCGGTTAAAATTGTGAATGAATAATACATTCCTTGAGCATTTTTTCAATTGGAAAAAATATTTTGTTGATATTTCATGCATTTTACAAAAAAAAATTGGGACAGTGAAAAATTCAAATGACCAAATCTCTAGACTGCCACAGCTGACCACAAATTATCTTGGTGGATATATTAATTCGCTGTCTCTTATTTCAAATTATTCTGTACTGTTGTTCCTGTGGGCTAAATCCAGAAGTGGTCAATGACTGCCATGCTAGGGGCTCTGTTTTGACGATGGATGCTAATGTATAGATTGACAGGACCTGAAAGGGGTACCGATTGCCGAATCCTTCCACGTTTCATTGATGGTAATTGTGCATTACACCGCGCCCCTTCAAGAGTGACAGGGAAACCCCACTCAGCTGAGACGTTACACAATATGAATCATATGCTTAAGCCATACCCAAGACCAACAGTTTGTTAATGACACAAGATGAAACAAGTCACAGGCAAATGTAGTTTGCCAAATACATCCAGTACAAACCTATGTGAATTCATCACTTCTCAATTATTATGTTAATACATGTATAACGTCAATTCGATTCAGCACTCAAATCTGACTGTATCTTTACACATGTATTCACACGAAGTACCGGTAAATAAAAAAATAAAAAAATGTTGCAAACTGCTCGCTGACTAAAATGACCTGTAATACATAAATCTCAAAAGATAGAGGGTCTGATGTTTCGATCCTATCAGGACCTTTCTCAACTACGAGTGAAAAATGCTACAAACTGCTTACTGACTAAAAATGACCAAAATGCAAATCTCAAAAAAAGTACAGGGTGACAGTCTGACGTTTAATTCCTCGTAGGACCTTTCTACAAAAAGCATGGATGTACCGGTACATGTACCGGTACATCCATGTATTCATAAAACAAAGTACAATACTTGTGCTTCAACAATTACAGCTTTGGGAAATGTTGGATTCAGGCGTGGCTCCTGCAAATCCCGAGGCTTGACTTTTTAAAATCTTGACACACGTATGTAAAATATCGCCTGTGGTATTGGACGGCATAGCACATGGTAGGACTAGGACTGGTAGGCAGATATATCCGTGTGCGGGGATGCCGTTTGCCAATTATGTCATCCATGAGCTATTATGTGTGGCCGGCACGTTACGGGCCCGAGCCAGACCAAATGAAGGAGGAGAGGGAGCCATTTTGAGCTTGGGGCTTTTAATTAAATGAGCCGTACCCCTATGTGCGCACTGGCCGGACTGGGTCACTGACACTGAGAGAGAGAGAGAGTCGGTATGGGTCCTGTCGGTCCAGCAAAATACGAGATGTGGATGGTGGGGGTGGTGATGGTGGTGATGAGTTTGATGAGGTTGAGGAGGGTGAGGATGAGGAGGAGGAGGAGGGGAGGATAAGGATGAGGATAGGGAGGATAAGGAGGAGGAGGAAGAGGAGGATGAGGAGGATGAGGAGGATGAGGAGGATGAGGATCAGAAGGAGGATCAGGAGGATCAGGAGGGGAGGATGATGAGGAAGATGGGGAGGATGAGGATGAGGATCAGGAGGAGGATCAGGAGGATCAGGAGGATCAGGAGGATCAGGAGGATCAGGAGGAGGATGAGGAAGATGGGGAGGAGGAGGATCAGGATCAGGAGGAGGATCAGGAGGATCAGGAGGGGAGGATAATGATGAGGATCAGGAGGAGGATCAGGAGGAGGATCAGGAGGAGGATCAGGAGGATGAGGAGGATGAGGGGGATGAGGGGGTGAGGAGGATGAGGATGAGGAGGATCAGGAGGATCAAGAGGAAGAGGAGGGGAGGATTATGAAGAAGATGGGGAGGATGAGGAGGAGGAGGAAGAGGATCAGGAGGATCAGGAGGATCAGAAGGGGAGGATGATGAGGAAGATGGGGAGGATGAGGATGAGGATCAGGAGGAGGATCAGGAGGATCAGGAGGATCAGGAGGATCAGGAGGATCAGGAGGATCAGGAGGGGAGGATGACGAGGAAGATGGGGAGGATGAGGATCAGGATCAGGATCAGGAGGAGGATCAGGAGGAGGATCAGGAGGGTCAGGAGGGGGAGGATGAAGAGGAAGACGGGGAAGATGAGGATGAGAAAGATGAGGAGAATGAGAAAGGGAGGATGAGGATGAGGATGAGGAAAAATGAGAAGGAAGGGGAGGATGAGGAGGATGAGGAGGATGAGAAGGATGATATGGATGATACGGATGAGGAGGACGACGACGAGAAGGATGAAGAGGAAAGGAGGACGAGGAGGATGAAGAGGGGAGGAGGAGGAGGATGGCAGCAATGACTTTAATGAGGATGACTACAAGGAAGAAGGTAGACACGATGATAATTCACTGGTAAACTGCAAAACCATTAGGCAGATACATGTGCACAATCACCCATCGGATCAGGCCTGGAATATACAATGTATATTATAGACATTACAGGAGAATGCTTCGTTGCCTTGCGATGAACATCAAGTTGAGACACAAGAACCAGGCAGAAGAATTCACTCTGACACTCACCCATGTGAGGTCCCAATGGGCTATCACTCATCAGGACGCTTCTCCTTGCAGTGGGGGGCTTCAGTTCCAGCTATCCCGGCCACTCCGCGCCCACAGAGTAAAATGACCCCTACAAACTGTCTGAGCCTGACAGATTGGGGGCGCTATTACCCCTCACCCATGGGAGGGGGGCAATGCCGGTGCACAAGACACGCTGTGCTTCATCCCGACACCCAAGCCATTCCCCAAAGAGACTCAGTAATGCGTACAACTGCTATCAACGGGCTGAGTTGTCAGCTTGGATTACAGGCTACAGGCCACCACATTAACTGCAGTGCTGTTTCTTTCAACTGGGCAGATGAAACAGGATATGGCACTTTAAAAATGAGACAAAAGAGCATTTCCCATTTACAAAACCAGGGCAAAAATTCAGGGAAAGTGTGATGTGATGAGTGAAAATAATGACTGTAAGGGAAATCTGATATTTCATTTCTCATGGTAAACCTATTTTCTATGTATTAAAGTTGCAATATTGGCATTTGTGCTGGAGTAGTTCTCATGACTAAGGATTCTTTCCATTTCTTTGCTGATAGAGCTTTTTAAGTGCGAAAATTCTGGGCTTTAAAGCAAAATGGATACCACAAACAGTTCTACTTCGAATTTTGTCAATTCCAACCAGCACAAGACATGTAGGGCCCAGATGTATGTTTTCTGATCCTAACCAAAGAAAGAGCATTTTCTTTCAACCAAGATTTTAGGCATACACCCTAAACACCGATGATAGGCAGAGTACACACTACCAGGAACGTTGAGTTACCGGCTCTTTTCAGAGCCACACTCCTTCTTGAAAGAGCAGCGCTACATGGTGTCACCGCAAACCTTCCACTTAGTATTTCCACCATACAAATCTTCAAGTCTTATCAAACCAAGATTTTTACACATATGGAATGCAGCTGGGTAATGGCTGACAGGCTGCCTCAAAGAAGAAAAAACATGGCAAAAAAGTATTCTTAAATTCAGTGCCTTAACCCATATGTGCCGAGTTACGGGATTTCCCGTATGACGCAGAAAAGCTACAAAGGCCGAACTACGTGAAATTCTGTGGTCTATTTTGGGGTTTGTGAAAATGATGCTGATATCCCATTCACTGTTCTGTTGATATGGTTTATGATATTTTTAATTTTCTTGTATCATAATCATACTCTTTCGACTGGTAAATAGTTTGTTTGGGTTTCATTTTTTGGAAACGCTGTCTTGGACAATTTTCTCTTGTAATGAACTCTTTTTTTTTAACAAACAAAGACGCCTCAGCAGGAACACTGTTTATTTGCTGTGATCAGTCCGGCGGATATAAGAAAGATTAATCAATTACCTGCAAGTGGTTGCATGAAATTCCTTGCAGTGTCACAGTCACTCTCCAGTCACCAAGTGGGGTTTTTATGGTTCAGTCTTTAAGCAGTAGGTAAATTCATCACGCTGTGATCGACCGTCCAACCTAAATCATAAAACAAAAGAAAGAAAATGGAAAAGTATTTGATATTGTTCATCTGGTCACTGGAAATAGATTCTAGGCTATGATTCAATGAGTTGCACTCTATGGTCTGAAGGCTTAGGCTCGGGCTTAGGCTTCGGTCATATTTATCTTACTCGTTATAATATCACAGACATTTAAAAAACAAGCGTTTAGCCCCAGTTTCTTGTGGAATACTCTGCACTTAATAAGCAATGGAAATGTACAAAGGAGAATGTGGGAAATATGAGAGTCTTCTTTGCTCATTTCCACTCCCGTTCTGCACCATTAATGAGATGAAAAAAAAATACCCACCATAAGACATGTGATGGCATGTACATGTGTAAACAGTGGTCGCGCAATTGGTCTATTATAGAGCAGATGTTTAGCTGTACATATTGTACACATTTGATTAATTCACAGGGATGTAAGTGACCGACAAAGTCATTTCCTGAAAATTAGCAAAGGCCAAGAAATTGTCCGACTGCAAGTGAGCGCTTCCACGACCGACAGATATACAATTGTGAGATTCACGGCAGGGGTGCAGGCACCCTTCAGTTTTTAGGGCTTTGATAGATAAAATTGAGCAGGTTGAGATACCAGTTTGACATTAAAAAATATATGATTACTTCTTTTTTTTAAATTCTTTTTAATAAATAAAAAAAAAACATCATTTCCGGAAATCTGAAGAAAAAAAACCGCGCCATTTCCGGAAATACGTAAAATTCTGGAAATCTTACACCCCTGAATTAATTGAATATCATTTTTAAAAGACGATTTCTCGGCCTTTACAAGATTAAGAGGAAAATGGAGTCACGCTGGAGAAATATGTGTTGTTGGGGATACCATTCAATTATAGGGCCCCCATTTTAAATGGAAAGAACCACTTTAAAGTAGGAAAATGAATCCACTGCTTTGCTGTGAAAGGATAGCAAAAGACATCGATATGGGACACCCCCCCCAAAAAAAAAAACCCGAGATAATTCTCAAGAATGCGATGACCAACTCACAACCTTCTCCCCCTCCCCCACCTCAGAAAAAAAATCTGCAATTTGACGCCTTCAATTCCGGTCCTGCCCGGATCCTTCCAATCGCCTCATACATCCACACACAGTCTGCAGATATCTACCTCCCTCAAATGTCATAAAGAGTGAGAAAAATGCGTTACGCTGAAATTGAACGGTTCCTCTGCAAACCAATTATTTTGGCGATGAGGTCCTGACGACAGACCAGACTGGGTTGTTTTCCTTCTCTCTCTCTCTTTCTCTCCCCTCTCTCTTTCCCCCCTCTCTCTATTTATCTCTATATCTTGCTCTCCCTCTCTCTCCCCTCCCCTCTCCCTCTTTCTTCCTCTCTCTCCCCTCTCTCTCTCTCTCTCTCTCTCTCTCTCTCTTCACCTCTCTCCCTCCCCCTCCCTTTCATTCTCTCCCCAACTCTCTTTCACTCTCTATTTCTCTCTCTCTCTCTCAACCACTCTCTCCATCTCTCTCTCTACCTCTCCCCCCTCTGTCTCTTTCTCTCTCCCCCTCTCTCTCTTTCTCTCTCTCTCTCTCTCCCTCCCTCCTCTCTGTCTCTCTGTCTCTGTGTCTCTCTTTTTCTCTTCCCTCTCTCTCCCCCTGCATGTATGTAGATTATGTCTGTATGTGTATGCATGAGTGTACGGTATGTAACTCGTACTGTACGTGACCCACATGCTATAGCTTCCTCACATGACTGCGAGTTGCTAGCTTTATTAAAAACTGGTATGCAAGAGAGATAGAAGGAAAAGATGGCCGAGGAAACCAAATGTAAATGAGAAATGCCGATGAACGGACGCGTGGCTCGTGGTTGAGTAAGAGGATGGGCAGAGCAGTAAGGAGGGTGGTGGTCGGGAAGATTTTTTGATGCAGACGGACATACGCACGCACGCGTCCCCAACATGATCATTTGCAAAGAGGGTCAAGCCTGAGGGTGGCCAGGGACATGACACACCCGCCTACAAGGTGTTGCAGATCACAGATCGCCCGTAATCACCGGACTACCCCTTGCATATGACCGGCCTGCGTAATCACTACCAGCACTTTTTTATTTAATTTTTTTCATATTTTTTTTATTACTCGGTCGTCTCTTTTTTCAGGGTCGCTGCGACGCTGAACACATCACATGGGAATTTCGATTTACTGCAATCTGAAAAAAAAATCATAAAAAATGGGGCCTGGCATTTCAATCCTAGTAGGACCTTTCTCAAAGGCAGAGATCTCAAGAAAAGAATAGGAATAGCAGAAAGGTCCTGCTAGGATTGAGACATCAGGGGTGGATTTCACAAAGTCTTACGATGCATCGTAACTAACATTACGATGAATAACTCATCGTAAGTTGTGATAGGCCGTATGGTTCCTGTGCATCGCTCATAGTCTTGCGATTGATCGTAAGTTACGATGAGTTTGGTGAAATCGACCGCAGGTCCTGTACATACTTGGGTGTTTGGCAGTTTGCAACATTTCTCTATATATATTACATCACTGCAAACTGGTTGATTCAGATACAGTGAAATCTCCATTCAAGTCAAACTCTGATACATGAAGCTCAAAACTCCTGTTAAGTCAAACAAGGATTCTATTCCCTTCAGTTGTAAAACAATGGTACAACTTCCCTTAACTCAAAACTTTGCTTAACACAAATTATGAGCTCATTTACTTCAATCATGATTTTCCTGTATTGACATTATAGTTGACTAAACACCACTACACACTACTACAGTACACATAACGCCGACCATCCCTATGGGCAAAGCCACACTTCTAATTACACTCGGTAACATTCATTAAGCCGCAAAAAAATGAGCAGGGTTTATTTTTAACGGCTCAAAAATACTTCACCACAAAAATTATTCACCACAAATAATAACTCATATTTTGTTTGTCTGTCAAAAGCTGCCAGTTCATAGCCTCAGGCATAAAGCAATATGTATCTCTCTTTTTTCTACTGGAAATAAAACCCATCTTAATAACAGGGAAGAGAATCAATATTAGTCTGACTTGCCTCCAGGCAACCAGATACCGATCATTTTTTCTAAGACATGGCAACATCTACGGATACTTTCTGACTTTTCTGAAACTTGATAGGGAAATGGAGAGATGGAAAAAAATAGTCAGTTTCTATTCAATTCTTCTACATTGTACCATGATGCTGGTGAGCTCTGAATAGGGGCTACTCTCTAAACGCAAAAGAGTGAAAAATTCACTCTCTCAAAAAGAGTGAAAAACACTGTAAAAGATGTGAAAACTGCTCAGAGTGGAGTGAAATTCCACTCTCGTAAGGAGCCATATGGAGACGAAAAAGGTCGAAAAAGAGTTGTCCTCCAAATGGCTCCTCTATAGAGTTTGTTTTACTCCATTCTTAGCAGATTCCACAATTCCTACAGTGGATTTGCACTCTTTTTGAGCAGTTATGGCTTTTTGGAGCGATTTTCACTCCTTGAGAGAGTGAATTAGGCCCTATTCACTCTTTTGCATTACAGTTCATTACTTTTCAGGGGAAACCCACACATTTGCATTAAGACAAGGTGGTCTCTGCAAAGAGGAACAAGGGCTTGGATGAATTATATAACTGGACCAAAGTCAAGACAGAAGCATCCTATTACAACAATACCAGTCATGGCAATTCTGCCATGACACCTAATGCCCGATAGCCAATACACACACTAGCTACTACTACATGTAGGTGAGACTGGAAACTAGATTAGTGGGGGGCTGTCAAGTTCACCTGTTAAAATTGGCTATGGCTTAAAGTTATACACGAGGGTCTGTGGCTGCCGCTGCCTAGGATTCAAATGTAGTGGCTGCAGCCCACTCCATCATACATGTACATGTACATGTACATGTACACATGTACATGTACATGTATGCACTTTTGTGTTGCTGCATGCTGCAGTCACCTACACATAGTTCAGACTCAGCTTTGCTCCGAGAATTGGTCAATTTCCTGCACAGTGTGCACTGTACAATAAACGAACATGTACATGTACATGTACAGCATGCACAGTATGTACATGTACAGGACTGGTGTCTTTCCACTGTGCATTCAGTATACAGTGGAACGTTGCTATATCGAACGCCGATATACCGAACATTCAGCTATAACAAACATGCCCGTTGACTCCCAATTTAAGTGTACAAAATATGTGGCCGCAACTGCATATAACAAACGTCCATTATACCGTACATTCGGCTATATAATGAATATGCCCTTTGGCTCCCGATTTTTGTGCACAAAATATGTGGCCGCAATTGCTGTAACGAACAATCAAAATATACCAAACAATTTTCATGGATCCCGGGATGTTCGTTACAGCGACGTTCCACTGTATAAGAAAAGGTCTCAAAATTTAGTGGGCCTGACGTTTCGATCCTAGCAGGACCTTTCTCAAAGGCAGAGTAAATTTTTTTGTGACAAATGTTGCAAACTGCTTACAGACCAAAATTGCCAAAATGCAAATCTCAAAATTTAGTGGGCCTGACGTTTCCATCCTAGCAGGACCTTTATCAAAGGCAGTATAAGAAAAGGGTTGGACGATTTCTCATAGAAGCAGCCACTGTAAGGGGTGAGTCCCCTGCAAGCAAGGGCCGTGACAAGTGTGGTGCAGTGGTTCACACGAGGTCAGCAACAATGCACTATCCTTGTGGTAGTACTAGTAGCGTACAAGCATTTACGGCTCCCTGACAGAACGACGACGGAAGAAAAGAAGAAAAAAGTCCTGTGCAAGCAATTCACGCTTTCAATTTTTGTTTTCTCATCGTGTGGACTGACTGGGCCCATGGGGCGTGTATCAAATGGAGAGGAAGACAGAGACGGAGATGAAGAGATGACATCGGGGGAATAGTCCGATGCCGACATCGGAAAGGAAGAGGGACCTGAGAGTGGAGACACAGCTTGATGACACTGCCTTTCTTCCAGCAACAAAACGGAGTAGACAGACAGGCCGACCAACAGACAGCCAGGCGGACGAGCGGGGTCTGATTTCATAGAGCCGCTTAAGCATGAAAATCTGCTGTGTGAAAAGTCGTCCCCTTGTAAACGGGATTACGGGAAACGGGAGCAATGTGAATTGCTTCTGACTTGAGAGTTCCACTATTCTTTATATCTATCCTGAGGTGTAGAACCGAGAGGTATCGGAACAGCTTCTTACCTTGTTCTGCCTCCATCTGGATTTCCCTCCCTGGTTCTTGCTTTTTCCCAGCCTACAATCTTGCTCTTTTAAAAAGCAATGTTAATTCCTATCTCCGACCTTCCTGAGTCCCTCTCTATCTCCCTCTTTCTAAAGCCCCTTAACCTTGAGTGGCTCTTCAGCCTTGTTATCAGCGATTTTGCCAAATTCATAATATTTTGCATTCATACTAGTTGACTATTTGGGAGGCCACCATCTAAGGGCTGGATAGCTCAGATGGAAGAGCACTGGTACGTTAGTTAAAGGTACAGGGTTGCATCAGACAAAAGTGAAGTTTGGGTTGGCAAAGTGATCTTATGAATCATGACATTTTGCGCTTAAAAGCAAAAGTTGATGCTTAAGCAACTCTATGAAATTGGCCCCTGATGGGCTGAGCGACAGATATATGAAACCATCAGAGGGAGGGCAGAGAGGAAAAGGGAGGTGTTAATAGCACGGCTGGATGGCAGACAGATGTCATACCATCAGGGAGTACTGAAGTGTTACGTGTACACTCATAATTTAAGCATATCGTGCATGAAAGACTTAAATGTACATGTGCATGAATGTGCAAGTGACAGAGGAGCAGACTGGACATATAAACAGCCAGACTGACAGACATTAATAGACACAACAGACATGTTGAGTTACCGGCTCTTTTCAGAGCCACACTCCTTCTTGAAAGAGAAGTGCTACATGGTGTCACCACAAACCTTTCTCTTAGTACATGTAGTTCCACCATGCAAACCTTCAAGTCTTACACAACAGACATACTGAGCCAAATATCATTGCCTTGCTTACTATAAGTATAAGCATAGAATCGGCACTCACAGAAGCAAAGATTCCGCACTTAACGTAATTGTATTTCAAGGCAAATATCATTTCTTGCTTTCATAGCAAAAACATGATTCACTGCACCCATTCATAAATTGATTCCTGCCTGGAATGCAAAACAATTTTTTGTGTGTGTTCTAATTGCCACTTTTTTTTCTTCAAATTAGCTGCAGCAAAGGAGCAACACTGCAACACAGGGGTTGAATTTTATACCTTGCCAAACACTACAGCAGCGAAAAGATTTCTAGGGGATTTGTCTGAATTTGCGGTCGCCAATAAAATCTAGGTCATTGAATTCAACGGACGACCGCCATTGTCCTCTGTTGTTGCGTATGCTTAATCCTATCGTTAAGTGCAGAAATTCCGTGCTAGCTCTGTAAGTGTGGAATCCTTGCTTACACAATCAACAAAATGAATTCTGCACTTACAGTTTTCAATGCTGTAAGTGCAGAATTCTGCATTAAGCAGAGCCATGAAATTGGGCCCAGCACAGTACATACACTGTAGTACATGTTGACAACTATACATTTATATAGACATAGGGATTAACTAGTAGTAGGGATGCCCTGTTAAGCGTACCATTTAAAGGGAATAGACTAGGCACAAAAAAACACCAACCGAACAAACGAACAAACAAAACCCCAAACCAAACCCAACAACCCCAAAACAGAAGGGGTGAAAATTTCTGGGACCCAACTCTCAGGCATAAGGCCTAGAGGGAGGTTAACCCCTACACAACATTGGTAAGATCTAAAATCAGAAATGTTCGCAGATTTACATGAAACATATATATACAGTTTGAAGATGGTTATGGTAGTAACCCTGCACTGAAATATTTCTGCCTAAAATGTTGCATTTTTTTTTAGAAAAGAGTAAAAGAAATCATTTACGTCTCACCAAGGTCTAAAGGTGGTTTTTTTTACAATTCGTTGAATGCTGCATTTTCGCGAAACAAATGAAGCGCCTTTTCACTATTTTCTCAAGACTCGATTGGTGGATTGAGCTGAAATTTTCACAGGTGTGCTATGTCATCCATATGTTGGATCAGACAATGTATAAGATATATGCTATTCTTTGACCTCGACCAATGTTGTGTTATCACTTTAAGGCAAAAAAGGTGCAGAAAGAACATGCCAACCCCCCCAAAAAAAAAATAAAAAAATAAAAATGGGTCCTCTATTTCTCTTCTACGTGCATTAGTTCAGGGATCAGGGAAGGAAGATTCTCCGTCACTTTTTTTCCCTATGCATGCAGAACGCTCCGTCTGCACAGTAATAAATTGCTCATCTTTCACTGGGAGCTGTTTCACTGGAGCACATATTTCATTTACAAGCAGCAATCTAAATCTATCTGGCGGGGATAGGCTTGGCTAGAGACAGCCTGGGTTACATGTGCATGCACAGCACATTGTTCCAATACATTGACGCCCTGAGGCCGTCCAAGCAAGCCACACATCTGGCATGTATTCTCTTCAGACTTTCAGAAGCTAAAGACACTGCATAGGAGGGTTTGCGGTGACACCAAGCATAAAGTCTCTTTGGGTAAGTTCATACGAGGGACTCATTTCGAGACTAAACTCGAATGGGTTAGCCCGACCGACAAATGTTGTCATTTGGACCCAATTATTTTTAGCACCCTGGGACTAAATTTTAGGCTAACCCAGTTGAGTTTAGCCTTAAAAATTAGTGGGTCTAGTCCCGAAACTGAAGCCAGTCCCTTGTCTGAACATACCCTTTAATTAGAGGTATGGTTCTGAAAAGAACCACTTTGCTCTGGCCGTCATCAGGAGAATACTGGCAGGAATGTCAAATTATCATTCAGGTTCTTTTCAGAACAATACCTCTTTATTTAAGAGACCATATACATGTATGGTGTCACCGCAAACCCTCCTTTATATTGTTTCACCTACCATGCAAAGCCTCATCTTATCTAAAGACACGGGTACTTTTTGCAAACAATGAGGCATAATTATGTGTGGATGCTTTCTATACTGCTTTTTATTTATTTATTTTTTAATTGAGAATGTAAAATCTTGCCAGCATTCCATTAAATCTATCATGTAGATTTATAGATGCATTGAATGTGTGCCTTGCGGCCTTGCCCTGCCCCAAATCCATCAGCTTACTCTAAGTCAAGTAACAGTTGATGTTGCTTACTCCATGTACCCCAAATCCCACAACATCCAACAGCGGGTTCTGTTGAGTTTTGTCAGCCTACATAAGTCACTGTAAATGTCCAATTCATCAAGTAACAGTTGATGTTGCTAACTACCCCAAATCCCACAAAAGCCAACAGCAGCTTTAGTACCACAGCAAACTGATGGCTTATGTTTGATTCAGTAGCAATTGCCAAGTGAGAGACTGTTGGATTCTGTCAGGTTTGGGGCTGTAAGGTGCGGGACTTGTGAAACTGTTGAAGTTGGTGGCACTGAACTGGCACTGCTTTTGTGGGTGAGTTCACCGACGGTCTCTTTCTGGCCAAGTGTTGGAGTTTGTGGCACTGCCCAGAAAGCTTTACATTTACATGTACATTAAGATACATACATGTACATGTACATATACAACTGTAAGTGTTAACAAGATAACCAAGAACTTGTATGATTACAGCATGCAGATCACACATGCATCTCGTCAAGTTTTTGGCTTGAATCCAAGCTTATTCTTCCACATTAACTTTGATCGTGGTCTATAGTGGATAATGGTCCTCTCTTCCCCCGTCCCCCAAAACCACAGGCAAACACTGGCACCATTCCAATGTTTAATTTCGCCGATCATTTCCGCCTCAGCCTTGAGTCCACCGCAAACAGTGCCGCGCAAACTTCTGCGACTGAAAAACATGCGGGGCTCCGTTCAAAGAGGCTCTACTCCTCCACTCAATGAGGGCAGAGAATAATGATCGGGAGAGAACGCTTCCTCAATACAGATTATCCCTGAGAAAATATCAAAAGATAAAAAAATGGTCGCCATCGTTATCAGCCGCAGCTTCTGCGGATCCCAACTTTCAATATTGCTTGACAGAGAGTGGAAAATAATCGTCGGAGGGTACATGTAATTGGAAAGAAACAAATGAGTCCGTGCAAATGCAATGAATGGCCATTGCCACAGCATTTCTCAGCGCTGTACACGGAGCGCACATCATCACTGCTGACCATGAGAGAACCACTTGAGTGTGTAATTCTACCTCTCCGTCCCCCCTCTCCCTCTCCATCTCTCCCCCCCCCCCCCCCCCGGTTAAAGTGTAATTAATCAACGCAATTAATCAGAAACATGTCCACCTGCCAGCTCTGATATTTGCATATACTCAAGGCACTGGGTGCCCGCGCGTATGTATGTGTACATTTGCTGTCTGTGACGGGAATGTTCTACCCCTTGTCACGTCCTCAAGGGCTGCATCTCAACGATGAACCGACGAGGGACGGAATCCTTATCAGAGTCTACGAGCCCGACAAAATATTCTCATCAAATATTTGACGATGTCCCATTGTCGACCGGATGACACGTTCTTGGCACAATCTGAAATTCCAATAATGATGTTCGCCCATCGTCAACAATTTTCAATTAAAACTTAGGGTCGTCTGAATTCAGCATTCTGTGCAAGGGGTTCTCCAATGATTGAATATTCTAAAAATGTTAAGGAGCATGTTAAGTACCCATAGGCCATTGAAACAGTACTCAATTTACTGTAGTGTGGTAATAATGGAACATATGTAATTGGTTAAAATATTGAAAGTATGTCCTTATACACTGTGTCGTATAAATTAAATTACACATCTCTCCTTCAGAAGTGTTTTCCAATACTTCATAATGGATCACTTCAAGCAGCACAAAATCCAAAAGAGAAATACACACACACAAAAAAAAGGTAGATTTTAATAGCCACCGGCCTAGCTTCTGTCTGGGAGGCTCCGTATTTCATTGGCATCTCAGCAATATTTGGGCAGAGCAATAAAACCAGAAAGAGTGTGAATGGCTGAAGGTGTCAAATTCCGCTTGTTTGGAATCCCTCGCCTGTCTCAATTAGTGTGAGGAACGCTGTAAAACCGCACATTTAAGATCTCCAGAAGAAGAAAAAAAAAACCCGGGGGGTGTTGCTACGGGCGCCTAGCCAGAGAATATTTTGAGAATATTAAAAAACCTGTGCCAATGTGGCAGACGTGGAAAGTCGTTAATTATTTATGAAAAAGAAGAAAAAAAAAACCTTGATGAGCATACATTACACAGAGGAAACTTCTACAGAAGACTGTGACACATTTTTCCTCAACTTCTCCCCCCAAAAAAAATCATTAGGAAAAGGCCCCGGCAAGAAACGTGATGATAAAATAACATGCGGGATTACACGGAACATGTACACACTGAATCTATCACTCCGCTTTCGGCCTCCTTCCGAGGTCCGGACGAAGAACAGCTCCCAATGGGGGAGAAAAGAAGAAGTTGTCGGCAAAGATTTATTCAGCCTTGAGGCGCCTCCAGTTCTGGGTTGATAAAATGGTGCCGCCCGCAGTGATGACATCCCCAAAAAGATATTGGACTGACTTTGGAGAGACAACTTGTGGAAATCCCGTGACATTCGGTCTGCATTACTTTCAGCAAGTTTGACTGAAATAAATTTGTAATCAGTATCAGATCTTTTCAGGCTAGTCTAATAGACCGATTGCACGACCACTGCTTAAAATACCATCACGTGAGTTAGTTAGAGTGGGTCTCATTTTGAACAGAGCAGCGATGGAAAATGTTCAAAGAAGATTGTGGATGATATGATAGTCTTCTTTGCTCATTTCCACTCCTGTCCTGCACTCCTGTTCTTTCGAGAAGGAGTGTGGCTCTGTGGCTCTAAACACCGGTGATAATTGAAATCCAGCAGTTTCCTGACGACGCACACAGTACACACTGCCCGAAACGTTGAGTTACCGGCTCTTTTCAGAGCCACACTCCTTCTCGAAAGAGAAATGCTACATGGTGTCACCACAAACCTTCCACTAGTATCTTTCGTTTTTTTTAAAGAAAAAAAGAAAAAAAGAAAGAAAGCAGGGATACGATTTCTAGAAATCAGAGTTGAACAGAACCTTTTGCACGATGTTTATCACCCTGAAAGGAATTGAAGAAGTGGAGCCTAAGCAAGGGTCTACGATGAGGCCAAGGTCTGAGGAGGGGGGGTGGCGCAAAGAATCTGAGGAGCAATCTCCCGGACGAAGCCTCCGCCAGTTTGGAGTGGTGTAGCCTTTGCCTTTCTGGCCAAATGTCAAGGATCTGATCAGCAGAAGCACTACTCCCAACGGAACCACTTACCCGTTGCTAAAAGCAGAGGCCCCGAGGTCCTTGTGCAGGCACCCAGAGCCACACTTCTGCCGCCAGAGCTGACCAAGGCCATTTTTTCTAAATGAAGGCTTACATGTAGGCTCTGGCTCAGGCTTCTTCTCCGTCTGACAAAACCTGAAAATTCAGACCTGTGGTTTGCTTCCGAATTTGAAGGTTTGTTGGCTTGATAGATACAGGGTATTCCCCTAAGAAACTGGGGCCAAACGCTTGTTTTTAGATGCCTATGATATTATAATGAGTAAGATTAATATAACTGAAGCCTAAGCCCAAGCCAGAGCCTTCATTTTGAAAAAGGCTTAAGTCTGATCGTCAAGCACACACGTATGGGGAATACCGCCATTTGTCGATAACTTGATACGTATGATTCTGGATTTGTTAGGGTGTACCGGTACTACATGTACATGTACATGTACACTGTGTATGTAATTCAATAAGAGTTTGTGAGTAGTCGGCACCAGTTACATGTACCGGTTCATGTAGCAACTGGGTTGTGTACAGTGTTTGTACATGTACAGTGCCTACATGTAGGCCCCTACATTGTAGTTAGCCTATGGGTAATTCCATACATCAGGGGTCCAACTTTGGACATTTTAGTGTTCTCACTTACATTATGAAACTATTCAGCTTTCCTGCATGTAATGTCATAACAACTTAATGAACCACTTTGTAGATTGAGCAGTACATGTATTTAAATACATGAACAGTAATAGGCCTGTATACTACATGTATTTAATGGACTGAATGTTTCACTAAGTTGTTACAATATTACATACAGGAAAGGCGAATGGTTTCACGTGTACATGTAAGTGGGGTCACCAAAATGTCACAAGTTGGACCTCTCATTTATGGAAGTACCGGTATCCATGTGTAAAGGTGCATGTGCAGGAGGTTTGAAATGATATCATGTGCAAAATCTTTCACAATGCGAGTAAAGGACATTGTGCCACCACAAGCCTCTTACATTGTGAAACCCTCGTGCAAACCTTCAAATCACATCAAGACTTCTGCATTCATCAATAATATGATTTATATCACTCAAAAGACAAACGGTACAGTAATTGCTATATACATGTATACCGGTAAATCTCCACCAACTGCGCCGGTGCCCCTCATGTGGCGCCAAAAGTCTGAGCACACATCTGACATACAAGAACCATAAAAAGTTGCACAGAAGTGACGAGTACCAGCACTGTCAGGCCAGAATTGCAGGAAAATTCAAGGTTTGCATGTGGCACCACAAACCAGTATTGTTCCTGGTGATACCAGTAATTCTAACAGTTACAGTAACAATGTTGTACATACATTCACCCACAAGCAATAACAGCAGTCTGCCAAATATTGTATCGTTTGTCGTTTGTGATTTGAATGCTGATATAAAATGCTGTACATAATATGTGCCATAGGAGCACATCAGCTGCATGCGTGCAGCTTTAAGATAATGGAATCAATTTCCAATTTGGAAGGACAAGGTCGAGCAAGACGACTTTCAATCTGTGCGGACAGAAATCTGTGCGGACATTTGCACACGCCCAATGCTAGCCTTCATCCTCCACATCCCAACTCCCCTGCCATCCTCGGGCCCCTCCTTCCACCAAAATATTGTGGGGCAATCAATATGTCCTTGCCAGCGGCGCTCAGCCAAGAACGGCAACACATGTGCGATTGATCCGGACAATATGGGAATGGGTTGGGCCGTGGCCGTGCTTGCCTCGATGTGGGGACAGTTTGAGCCTAAACCAGACACTGAGCCAGAGTCTGACTCACAGCCAGAGCCACAGCCTGAGGCAGAGCCAGAGCCAGAGCCAGAGCCAGAGCCAGAGCCACAGCCAGAGCCAGAGCCAGAATCAGAACCAGAGCCAAAGCCAGAGCCAGAGCTAAAGCCAGAGCAGAGCTAGCAACAGAGCCAAAGCCTAAACCAGAGTCGGAGCCATAGCCTGAGCCAGAGGCACAGCCAGAGCCAGAGCCAGAGCCAGGGCTAAAACCAGTGCAGAGCCTGAACCAGAGCCAAAGCCAAAGCCAAACCCAGAACCAGAACCAGAACCTGAACCAGAGCCAGAGCCAGAGCCAAAGCTAGAGCAAGAGCCAGAGCCTGAACCAGAGCCTGAGTCAGAGCCTGAGTCAGAGCCAGAACCTGAGACAGAGCCTGAACCTGAGCCAAAGCCAGAGCCAGAGCCAGTGACAGAGCCAAAGCCTGAACCAGAGTTGGAGCCATAGCCTGAGCCTGAGCCAGAGGCAGTCAGAGCCAGAGCCAGAGCCAGAGCCAGAACCAGAGCCTGAACCAGAGCCAGAGCTAGAGCAAGAGCCAGAGCCTGAGCCAGAGCCTGAACCTGAACAAGAGCCGGAACCAGAGCCAGAGCCTGAGCCAGAGCCAGAGCCAGAGCCAGAGCCAGAGCCTGTGGGGAGAGTACAGTACATGTAGTTTGGCAGAGGTCAGCCATCAACTCCCTGGCCTGCGGTGCCCTTGGCTGGCTAGTTAAACTCAAATCCCAGCGACAGCACAGCACATTATACATACATTTGTACATGTACGTGTACAGTACATGTACCAATGCCAAGTATTTCAGCTACATTTGAAAGGTAAATCATCTCTCAAGAGATGATTTAAAATACTGTAGCAAACCTTCCACTTTCTTCATCTTCAGCTACACATGTACTCCCGTACTGCTGTTCATACTTATAAAAGACCTTATGAGACCTTATAAAACATTACAAGAAGCAGAAACAGCCCCGGGGGAAAAAAATCACAGACAAAAATCGATACCGAGAGGAATAAATTTGGAAACATCTACGAGCATATATCTATCTTGAGAAGAACGTAATATCAGAGGAAAACATAGAGGCAGTAATTTCCATGCCTGATGCAATTATCTGGCTCAGATGACATCCACTTGTACTGTGCCCACAAGAATTACGGGCGTGCAATCTTTCCCGAAAGGATTGCATCCCATAGACAGCCAGGCCCTGCTTCATTTTGGGAAAGGTAATTTCAAGGCGTCTTACAATTTGGGATGCGTTTATGCTGCATCGTCAAAAGAAAGAACGAAAAGCTAAAATTTGATAATGGCGATGCAAGTAGCATTTTACACAGTCACATCCTTATGAATTTGAGTACAACAAAATTACAGCACATTTTTTATACCAAGCCCAAACCCCGGTGCTATGGTCAAACTTTACAATCAGCACTGGTGGGAAATCAAATAATCTCACTAACGCACGCAGACACACAGCATGAGAGCAAGCATAGCAACATTAATAGAACTTTAAGAAAAAAGTCTAGAAATGTTATGCTTTGGTTAAAGAAAACAGTGCTACAAAACAGAGAGCTTCCTTGAATCGCTGAGCCCCCTTCTCTGAAGGCTGTTTGATGACGTCGGCGGGAAGCCTATTCCAGACAGTACCGGTATAAACACATATAGTTACACAACAGACTAAGAGATACCTCTCAAAGGTAAACATGCAATGTATGAAGCAAGTTCTTCCCATGAAAATATGACAAACTACATGTACGCTTCAAAAAATTCAGCAATGACAATTGTGCTTAAAGTGTTAAAAAAAATGTCTACATACTCCTCACTGGCTCACATGTTCATGACCAAAATGCAATTCTCACACATTCAGGTGGCAGGGGTAGATTTCGCAAAGCCTTGTGATGCAATGTAACTCCACTTACGATGGATAACCCATCGTAAGTTGTGACAAGGTGTATTGTTTCTATTCATTGCTAATCGCTTTACAATCGGTCTTAAGTCTTGAGTTTGGTGAAATTGACCATTAAAGTTTGGGTCCTCGTGAGACCTTTCCAGGATCAAAACGTCAGGGACTTTTGCTTTTTGAGAGTGATAATTGAAGAGTTTGGTGTACAGCAACGATACAATAACAGCATACATGTAGTACTGTATGGCTACGTGTTACATGTAGTTTACATGTGTAAAACCAATCGAGTTAAAACGCCTTCTAAGTTCCAAAAACGAAGGGCAAGTTGTAAATTTTAAAATTTAATTTTTTTTAAACTGCGCATTCATACGGTGTCCTATAGCAAGCAGTTAAAATCAGTAACTAAGTTTTATTTTCACGCACTCATCCCCACATCCAGTGCGGACTTCCGCTTATTGTAAGCATAAAGTGCGCGCTACACACACACACACCGTGCACACACACTTTGTGCAATATTACCTGTTATGCAAGCTGTGCAGTCAGGCGGGTCAACATCACTGCCTGAAACCGTATGTTGAAAGGCAATTGTGATTTGTGTCCAAACAGCGTTTTAGCAGCCTAACCTGATCGGTTTTAGTGCTAAACCCTCCTCTCAAGCAGTTTTAAATATGTGTTTTAGCGGCGAGTTAAACCAGATCAGTTTTAGATTTAAAACACTTAAAAAAAAAAAAAAATTGGGTTAAAACGGTAGCTTTAGCAAAATTAAAATGCTGTCTGGACATACCGTACCCCAAGTGTAGGACAACATCTCTGAAAACAATTACAGTGTGCTGGTAGCGGGCTCAAGGTTTGCAGTAGCTTACTAATCAGCAGACTAATTAATGAAACAATGTGAAGGTAATCACATGACAATGTGGGGTATGCAGTCTAATTACACAAAAATGTGAAATATCAGCCAAGAAATTCTGCACAAACACCAGATAAACACTTGAAGGGTCTAGCTGCATTAAACATATCACTTAAATCCATGCTACAGAACTGTTTTGTAATGTTGCTAACAAACTGGTTTTCACACTCGTTCTGGGGGTGAATTCGCAAGATTTCAGTTATTATACTAATGAGAATTTCAACATTCAAGAACAAATTTGTGATGTCATAATAGGATCATGCAACAGAAACCCAGATGGTTGTGTACAAATGTTTCTGAAAATTTCTGGGGGGTTTTCTGCCGACCTACATGTATCCCTAAACCTGTTGATTTACTGCCAAAATGTATGCTTCGTAACCATTTAGTGAAGGGGTTTTCCATCATACCTAATCCAGAGGGATTCATTTCCAGTTTGAAAGTTAATCTTTTATCTTATGGTTTTTTTAAACTTAGTGTTCTGTCCATTAAATAGTATATATTAAACTGTTCATGTATAACATACAGTACATCAATCTACAAAGTGGTTCATTAGGTTGTTACAATTTTACATGAACATGTAGGAAAGCTGAATGGTTTCATACATGTGTATGTAAGTGGGGGCCACCAAAATGTCACAAGTTGGACCCCAGATTTATGGAATGACCCACAAACAAGCAATCTCTTCTATGACGGTCAGATGACGGCCAGAGCATACCTGTCGAAACGTCGAGTTACCACTCAGGTTCTTTTCAGAACCAAACCTCTTCCTTTTAGAGACCTGATACATGGTGTCACCGCAAACCTTCCTATATTGATTCACCCACCATGCAAAGCCTTAAGTCTTATTTATTCACTCTCTTCTACCACAGTTTCGGTCCCCTGTATTCCTCGTACAGGACAGATGAGGGCACTGCCCTCATCTGAAGTCTGAAAGCCATTACTGGAGATGGTCCAATTGTGACAGATTACCGGTATTGATTGGCCACAACAGCAGGGCTAAGAACAACTGACACCATCATAGTGCAGGGGCCAAAACTTGCTTAACCAATTGCATACAGATGATATATAGTATAGCCACTCTGGGACCTTCGAAATTTAGACACCGCTATTGTCCAAACTGTAGACAAAGACTCTTGTTAGCTATATTTATCATGACAAACACCTTTTTTGATGTCAGTTGCTGCGTGAATTGCCATATTAGCGGTAACAATGGTGCTATTGTGGGGCTTCACTGTGAATGATCGAGGGACTGCGCGCTGTTACGGAAGACGGTATGCTGGCATGCCCCACAACCAATGCGGTCACTGGACAGACATGATTGTTTCGCGAGCTTTAGAAGTGGCACTGTGCCAGCCATTGGCACTAAAACAATCCCGCCATCAAGAGGTTAAGCATGAAAAATTGTCCTCAAAATAATCAGGTTGCACAGCCAAAGTTCCACTTGTATTTCTTCATGTGAAGCACACGATATTAGAATACAACAAGCAACAATCAAAATATTCCTGACAATCTCGTTTTAACCAGGGAAGAAATTTCATGCTTAGCAGATTTTCAAGCTTAAGCCGAAGCGGCTCTATAAAATTGGGTCCTGGGTCCCATCCCAGCACGCTTGCCAAGCGAACGTGTGACTCCCCAACAATGTAAACGCGTGCATACTACATGTACATGTATGTCGGTCCACTGAAAGATGCATATCGTACATGTGCACCTATGAGCCGGTGCAGAAATGTATGGGTCGGAGAAGGGAATAGCAGATGGATGAGGATTTTTGCAGTGTGCACTTGTAAGGCCAACAGTTAAGCTGCTCAAAGTTACAACGGCCAAATCGTCCTTGACGGCCGAATCGGCTTGCCAACAGGGGGGAGGGAAGGGGAATCAAGACGACAACTGGCAAAATTGTGTTTAACTCTTGCACATCATCTGGAGGTGTGCAGACTCCCGGGAGGCACTGATGAGGTAAACACAGCCTCGTGAGGTACATGTAAAGGCAAAAACCTGGTTCACTTCAATGACAGCAACATGAAGAAGAGCCTACACTGAGTACAGTACTTCACATTCTGCGTGATAATCTATAAGGTCGCCGTGTTTATTGTTGACAGCAACTGAACTTTACCAAAGAAGCCTCCCCCAATGGCACAGATGAATCCACCACATGTGCACTGTAAATGGGCAGATCAAGTTTCGCACAGAGGGCCCATAGAATTAGACAATGACTACCTTCTGAAATTGACATTGGTGTTGTACCTTGTGGGCTTGCTCTTCAAATGACGTTGAACAAGTTTTGAGAATCGTCATAGTCGTCAAACAAACAAGGAAAAACTGACTGTGAAATTTTTGAACAAACAGAAAAATTGGCAAAGAAAATCGTCTTTGCTAATTGTATTTTTCAATTTCTTCAAAAGTTCCAAGTCAGTTTTCTCCTTTGTTTGTTTGACTTGAATTGAAAAAAAAAAGCTGCATCCACTTTGTGTGGTCCCCAAGCTGCTGTAGCCAGGTTTACAACAATTGGTTGTTTGCATCTACATGTAAATGAAAGCTTGTATGCTAATCCAGAGGTCTCGGGTTCAAGTCCCAGTCCAGTCTAAGTTTTCTTTGCAGTTTAGATAATAAAAACAATTTCCGTACCGCTTGCGCATTTTGAATAGATTTAAACACTGTGGGGAACATACTCATGAATATTTATAAATGAATGTATGTTCAGACATGTTGAAAATTACAATAAGCAGTTCCTCATTAAAACCCAGTGTGTGTATAAACGGTAAATTTTAGTCATTCGCTGTTTTATCTTTGTCTGCATTTTCTTTCAACTTGTTCAGAAATAGGCCTACTGTATGCATTACAGGGTTGCTAAACGCATATTAACCGTACCTGCCAACCTATCTCAAAGGCCATTAGGAATAGGCCTACATGTACTTCTTCTAAAAAAGAGGAATCCCGGAGCAAACTACATGTACATAGGAATACATGTGTATTTCCAAGCCAAATATCAGAATCTGTTGTCAAGAGCTTGTAAAAAGTGATACATTTTTACCAAAATGAGGAATGATTCCTCCAAAAAAGGAATGGTTGAGAGCTACCGGGGTATGTATTAACCCCAATATCTCGTGCTTACTGTTTAAGTCCACAGAGGTCAATTCCACAATTTGTGCTCAGTCCAGTACATGTAATGGTCATAACACAGTCCCAGATTATTATTTCCAGTGTCTGTTGCAACTTCCTGTACACTGAGGCTACAGTATTGGTAAATAATGCATGTGATGTACATGTACACATGTATGTGTACCGGTACCGTACTGTACATGTCTACGATGCACATCTGGACACGCACAGTCTATGTATGAAAAGTCTTCCTTGTGTAAGAAGCATGAGTGATGCTTCAGTGACACATCCAAGGCCTTGGATGAATGTCGCGCTCAGTAATTCGCTTCCCAAGGAAACAGCGACCCTCAAAAATACAGGTTTACAACTGAAGGAACCCATTTTTTTTTTTTCAATTTTGCTCCAATAAGGGGAGTAGTGCATGCACGCTCTGCGCAGCGTCCATGCAATACCTTACAGATTGACCATGGACAGTTGCTTGAAGCCACTTGCTTCTGTGTAAAAAGACTAGAGGAAGGCTGTCCGTAGGTGTCTGGAAAAAGGGAATGGTGATTCACATTTACATTGTGCACGCATGCTATTGCATATCAATACAAGGCAACTTTGACAGGTGTCCTTCCCCAGTCTCTGTCCCTCAATTTATAACTAGATAATAATACAATCCCTGACTGGCCTGGATGCCTAATTCAGGGACATCAGTTTGGTGCCGGGTCAGTAGGCTTGCTAGAACAATGTGCATACAGTATGTAAACTATTTATCACACAGTATGTAAACTATTCATCTACACTGTACATGTATGTGTGTAGACAGTATGCAAACTATTCATGCAAATCACCGGGACCCACCGTGTGAAACAGATGGCGACGCATTTTGCACACAAAAAACATTCAATTGTAGGCCCCTGGGTTTAACTGGAAATTTGCATCCCATTTTGTGGGAAAATACACACATGTACATTGTACTCATGCCAAAAAGGCCTCTGCAACAGTATTTGCATTACACTGTGCAGAATGTGCCATGCAGACTATAACCATCGTCTCGGTTAAATTTTAGTCCAAGGGAAACGCAGCTTTTGTAAAGTCATGATAAATTTCACCTAAATGCAAATGTACTGCACTGCACAAATGATCCGCCGACACATAATATATACAGTACCGGTACTGTAAATTTGAACACAAAATATTCCAAATTATACAAAGTACGTCTCAACATTTAGTGGGCCTGACGTTTCGATCCCAGTAGGACCTTTCTCAAAGGCAGAGTGACAAGGACAAAAAAACGGATACATGTACACAAAGGAAGGGAGAAGAGAGTGAATAGGACACGGATGAGAAAAGCTGGTAGGGTGAGATCTAAGGGAAGGGCAAGGAGTAGGGTAGGGATTAGTGAGAAGAGGGAGAAAGATCAAAGAGAGAAGTGTGGAGGAGTGAACACAAAAGAAGGATTAAATCAGAAAGCATGCATGCACAGAGTTAGTCATTACCCGCCTGGATGTTGAGACCATGTGGTTGAATAGTCAAAGTAAATACAAAGTAAATGAAAAAAAACTGTTGCAAACTCCTCACTGACTAAAATGACAGGTCTGCAATAGCCTAAACACGTACATGAACACATGTACATGAATGTCAAAAGTTAGACTTAGAGGGCCTGACGTTTCGGTCCTAGCAGGACCTTTCTCAAAGGCAAAGTTCATATTTTAACTTTGTGCATAATTTGACACGATGAACATTTCGTCAATACATAAGACGTAAGGCTTTGCATGGTGGCTGAAACAATACAGGTAGGTTTTCGGTGACACCTTGTGTAATAAGGTCTCTTAAAGAAGAGGTATGGTTCTGAAAAGAACCTGAGTGATAACTCAACATTCTGGCCGTCATTTTGTCCATCCCCGCTCGGATATTCCCTGCTCAAAATTGTTTAAAATGTTCCCAGTCAGCCTTTCCTTTATTTGTTTGATAAATACTGAATCAATCAACTGATGATAAAATTTCATTAGTCTGACGGCTATCGAGGGAGTAGATGGGAGGTCTACCGTATGTACCGGCAAGAAAGCGTCCCACGGGTAAGCAGGAGAAACTATTACTTGCTTTGTAGCTCATAGAAAAAAAGGGAGTTGTGATTGGAGGGGCATCCATGGATATTAGACAGAGACGTGTCGGAGTGAACTTCACTTCACATCGTATCCTATGGAACTTCACATCACATCGTGTGGAGCCTTTCACAGGTTTTCATCAGTGCACATGTACGTACGCACTGCCGTTGGGAAAACATGACTATACACTTCTCCCAGTCATTTCCCACGGGCAGAATGATTGGGGGATCCGAAGGTCTGACAAGGCCGACTCGCAGCCCAATTGTGGCGACATTGCTCGCCACCTGGGCATAATCTCTTTTTTGAGCGACTTCGGGGCGTGAGAAGGTTGCGTGCTCCGATCCGTCATCAGAGGAGGAGTTTTATCGTATGGAGAGCTGACGCGCACTTTTCACTCGGCCGCTGTCCCGTGAACTTTCTCGTGTGTAAATGCGCACAGAGTAAATAAATGTCCATATCTCAATTGACGGAAAAAAACTGACAATAGTGATCACAATCTCCTTTGGGGGTCAGCTTGCACGCAGCGCATCGCAGAGACAGTCACACATTGAGGAAACGAGGGTCACGCCTTCACCGTTTAATGCCGTACGCAAGACTGCTGCATAGTGCACGGTGACCGAGGCGCCATACGTGGCGGACACGCTTGACTGATTTATTACAGCATTCAACATCACCACAACTATCTGTTTCAGAGGCTATGCTCATTGTGCCAACACTACTAGTCTGAGTAACTTGTTGGACCTGACAAGTCGCCAGGGCTGATGTTTCCTTGCACTTTAGTGTGTTTCTCCTAGACATTTCATCATTACTGTAGACTTATTCCCTATCTAATCTATGACGCACAGAACACAATACGCACAATAGCGTATCCATAATATACCAAACCACATCCACTGTGCACATTATCGGACACCACACCTCATACTCACACAAAATCCAGGGGAAACTCAGATATGACTTATGTACAAATTAGAAGCCCCGATTTGTTTTATCCTAGAGAGACCTTTTGTCAAAGGAGCTACAGTGTACTGGGATTGAGGTGCCAGCAAGGCCTTTCTTAAAAGGTTCTACCATGATTCGAAAACAAGGCAAGATTTCAGTCTTATATAGTGTACATATTCACCTGGCAACAACATTCTTCCTGGAGGTCATTGAGGCTGCTGTTTTATGCATATTCATGAACACTCCGATTGGCCAATGTTAAAGCATACAGCATACATAAATATATGCATAAACTTTTGGCCAATCAGACAAGGGGACCGGCAGAATTAGCATTTGCAGGAAGAATGCCGTTGCCGGGTGAATATAACCTGCCTTTACTTTAATACCCTTACTGTAAAAGTCTGGAAAAACAAAACCTAAACCCAAATTAGACCACCAATTGTAATGTAGACAACATCCCTGGTCTGACATGACCACTTGCCCCCCAAAAAATGGGTTTGCAGTTTTCCCCCAAATCATCATTTTGTAGCACGTATGTAGTGAACTTCAGTGAAGTGCATGTTTTGTACAGAGCAACGCACTGAGGACAGTCGTCTGGTTGACACATACACGCCACAAAATCATGAATTTGGCAAAAACTTAAAGTTCAATTTTTTTTCGGCAAGTGGATGTGCCAGACCATGGATATTGTCTATTATTATGACGATTGGTGGTCTAATTTGGGTTGAGGTTTTTTTCAACCGTTTATGGTGAAGTTATTCAAGTCAAATCTTTCCGGCAGTCTATATAATTAAACATTTTGGGGAGATTTGGCTGAGTGATGAAAAGTAAAAGTTGACTTAATTTTTATTTATCCACACCTTTCGGTTGGCATGGATATGTGGGAAAGATTTTGGTTTTATACCCTCAACGAAAAGGGTGGGAAAAAAACCTAAATCCACAACAGACCAACTATTATTATGTAGAGAAATGACACTGTCTGGCAAAACCACTTGCCAAACAAATGTGTGGTTTTTTAGTTGTGTTCTTTTGATAATGTTGGTACATGTACATTACCGTTTGGAGGTTTAATTTGGGTTTAAGTTTTCCCCCCAGACTTTTACAGTGAGTGTATTGGACTAAAATCTTGCCGATCGGCCTCAGATGGGTTCAGAGAAAATTAAAAGCAGAAGTATTAATCACTTTTGTCTTTTGAAATTAAACTCCAATGTGAATTACCTGATTAAGGGCAAGTGCCAGATGCACTGGCAACACGTACAACGTAGCAGCAGCCTACACATTGACATTGCACTGATTCAGAACTTCACTGACCCCTGTGAAAAACTGGGAACCATTTCCTTGGAAAAAACACTAAGAACTCAACACTGGTTTCATCTCAACTTGGTCCATGACCAACTTGGTCCATGACCAACCTCGACCAACTCGGTCCATAACCAACAGTTTTTGTGCACATTTTCCCATAGGGACCGAGTTGGTTACGGACCGAGTTGGTCTCGGACCGAGTTGACTGGGACCGAGTTGGTTACAGACCGAGTTGACTGACACCCCTAACAGTAACACTAACACTACAGTAGGCCTAACACAGAAACACTAGTCACTAACTATAGTAACTAGTAACCTAACAGTAACAGTAACACTACAGTACTTACAACAGACCAGTGGTTAGGACTTAGGAGTAAAAGGGTCAGGAGTTTCATAAAGTGTAGGTAAGACCAGTCACACCAAAAGTCACAAGGTTTCTGCAATGCACTGGGTATCACATTAGTATCAAGTGTTGTCTGTATCCTCCAATAACCGGTTTTCGACGATATAAGGACTTTTCTTCAAACTGAACAATGTGGACGAAAGTTTCACACTAAAAGAGGTCCCAGTCACTTTCTCCACACCACAGACTATTAGAATAATCATAGAGAAGGTTGATCAAGCCAAGTCACTTCTGTAAGATTACCCGGTTTTGTTGACGTCCGCGGCGCACCGCGCAGTAAGCATCGTCACCTATTTTCGTCAGTGGTGTTTAGTAAGGTGTCCCAGTGTAGCCAAACGCAAAATAACTTCTTAAAATAACTCAAAATGCTGTGTGACACTGTAAAATTCTTCCCTGTATGTTTTTTTGTGTTCATCTTTGTTTTTGTTTTTCCACACTGCTTCTAACACTTTCCTCAAATCATTCATAATTTATGCTTAAAACGTATTGGTCTGGTTGATGTCTTCTTTTGTGACGTTTAAAAAAAACTCCACAATCCTCTTTCTCGCTGCTTTTTCAGTTATGACCTTTCCCAATGTCACTCCAGAGACACATTTCCTCCTTCTTGGTACTTTCTCTAGCTGCCCTTTTATTTTTTTCATTTAAAAAAAAAGCCTATTGGGCCATGTTACTTTTTGTCTTTAAATAATAATAAAAAATAAATTTAAAAAAATATATAAGCGAGACGCCCTATAGGAGGCTCCATAGTTTTTACCCTGAACGGACTGCCTCAAGTTGCGTGATATATTTTTTTTCTACGGATGTTGGGGTTTGTTATGGTACACTCAGATTTTTTTTAGGACCAACAATAAAGAAAACTGGAGCTTCGAAGCAACTGCCAATTTTGTACCTAGGAAAATAGACCCCAAAAGAGCAACTTTTTGAATAACACGAGTTTGGCCTACTGGAAAAGCCTTAAATTTCCACATTTTCGGTGACGGACAAGAGCAGGAAACCAACTGTAAGATACGAAGTCTAAGATCGTTATACGGAGCTGTTTTCATAGTGCGATGTGAGTTAGAAGGCTAAGCGTCGAAATCGTGTAGCGTCGAAAACGGGGGTTCCCACGATACATGTTGTTACATGGATCTTATGATAACTGCTCCCAAAGCCACAATGAATTTCAATGTACTTCATATGCTATACAGACACAGGCAATTTAATTAAATTCGATTCAATGAAGTTTTGTACCGGTCACAGGTCGTGTAACTGGTGCATCGGGCTTTACCGTATAATTGTGTTATGTACACCGTACAGTGCAGTGATGCAACCATGGAGGAATAAGGAGACTTACCACATAAACAAGAACTCAGTGCTCGCGATTTTTCGGTATTTCTCCCTGACGGGTCGGCGATCGCGCAACCGGATAGTCAATTTCGTCCAAACAGTCACAGCTAACGAAGAGGCTCCAATTTCACGACGGCGTCCAAGAAATAAAGTGTACTTTGCAGCCCTCTTTCCGGGCGAACTTTCGTGGTGCACCGTGTTTGTAAACGATCGTCCCTCCAAGTCGTTATCAACAACATCCCATAGGAAGATATGGAGAGGGAGTTAGACTGGTTTCCTCAGTCTGTTCCTCTCCTCTCGCCATGCTCTTGATGTTATCATTGAGAGGGACAGGGTGCCGCGCAGACGGACGTGTACCTAGACGTGTCGCGCAATATCCTTCGTTCAGAGTGCTAAGCCTATGTTGCAATAGTTGTTGCTCTGTCATGGATGGAGCTAGTTGTAAACACAATAAATTATAGTGTACACGTACGTACTGTACGCGTACAGCTTTCATTGCCTAAAAGTAAACCGCAAAATAAACCGATGTAAAGAGGCACGATGAGGGTGTTCCCCAGTTTGTGTAGTCAGGCTGATGGCAAGATTTTAGTTTAACACCCTTTCCAGGCCGATTAGCCAGCAGATCAAGTAAGAATCTGAATTAAATGCTTGTCTTTCTGAGAAACTAAATTAGGCTAGATATTACTATTACTATACTATTACTAGTATTACTTTATTAGTTACTTTAGTATAGTAGGTTTTTTACTACTAGTACAAACTAGTAGTAGTACTACTACTTACTAGTCACTACTACTAGTACTACTAGTACTAGTAGTAGTACTACTACTAGTAGTAGTAGTACTAGTAGTAGATGGAATGTGTGTACAGTCTACAGATCTACAGTACTGTACTCAATTTGCAGGAACATGTATACACTGTACATGCATGTACATGTACATTTGCACAATACTACTACTACTAGTACTAACTACTACTACTACTGCCTATCATTCCTTTCTATGTATCACATGGGCATATTACTATGTACTAGTATTGTAACTGAATACTGATTGTAACTGAGTACTAATACTACACTACCACTACTACTAGTATTAGTATTACTGTATTAGTACTATTACTTACTGATTGGTTAGTTTGTATTTGAGATGAATGAAAATATAAGTTGCACTAGAAATAACCCGCCCCTCCCAAATACTTGAAAGTTGAAGGCGGGTTATATTCACCAAAAGTCATTACATCGTGTTTATGTATATTTGTGTATGCTGTATAGTGTATACTCTTATGTTGGCCAATCGGAGTGGTGTTGTCTTCATTACAATTGGTGGTCTAATTTGGGTTTAGGTTTTTATCCAGACTTGTACACTAAGGGTATTATTGCTGAAGTCTCACCGCAGAATTAATCGTGTAGTGATTGGACTCCCAGTACGCAGGCCATGTCTTGTGCACTCGTCGCATCCAGCCAACGAGGCGGTCGGCCCACCGACATGACCTCCGACCTGGATGACGGCTGCCCGCCGCCATCGTCGTCGTCTGAGAGGGAGACGGAAGCCACCTCCCCGGCAATGGCCACGGCAACGGTAACCACGACGACCACGCCCGGCAACCGGCCAGAGCGGGCAGAGTCATCTTCCTCCCTGTCCTCCACCTCCTCCTCCTCCTCCTCTTCCTCCTCATCTGCCTCCTCCTCCTCCTCTTCCTCCAACTGCTGCATGGAGGAGGAGCGAGTGGAGAAGATGTGCGACGTGGAGGGCTGCGAGAAGTCGGCCTTAAAGTCGCGCCGCTACCAACTCCTGCCCTGGAAGTGCAAGTACCATCGCAACAAGACCTACAAGGAGACGTACAAGCGACGCAAGGCCCTGGCGTCTCAGGTAAAAGGGGACAGAAAATTGTGCCTTGAGTAGATTCCACTACATCACAAATTGATGGAAAAAACAGACTGGGAACTTTTTGAACAAAAAAAATGGCCAAAAAAACTTTGACTGGACCGGGATTTGAACCCGAGACTTGTGCTTACTTGTAGCTTCCACTATGTCACAAATCAATGAACAAAACTGACTGGGAACTTTTGAACAAATTTTTTTTTTTTTAATTGACAAAGAAAACTTTGTTTGGACCAGGACTTGATGCCCAGACCTCTGCTTTTGTGTACCAGCGCTCTTCCCATCTGAGCTATCTGGCCCTTAGATGGTGGCATTCCCAAATAGTCAACTAGTCTTTGCCAGGGTGGGGGCGCCAGTCAGAAGCAATTTAGCCATTAACTGCCGTATATCTCCAGGGATCAACCCCCTTACATTCAGATGCAAACAACCAGTTGTTGTAAACGTGGCTATGGCAGCTCAGTCACATACAGCAGCTAATGGTTGAATTGCTTCTGACTGGCACCCCCACCCCACCCTAGCAAAAACTAGTCAACTATTCAGGGAGGCCACCATCTAAGGGCTGGATAGCTGGATAGATAAGAACGCTGGTACGCAAAACCAGACGTTTGTGGGTTCAAATCCCAGTCAAGTCAAAGTTTTCTTTGCCAATTGTTTCCACCTGTGACATTGTAAAGAAGGTGAGAGATGAAACTGAAGCCCACAACTGAGTCTTAGCCTGAGTGCTTTGCCCAATGCCTGACAGGCGCTATACAATATTCAAATCCACCACACAACCTCGACCAGCTTGGTGGTCAAGTGGTTAAGACGTCTGCAGTCTGCACTAGAAAAGCAGGAGTCGCGGGTTTCGAATCCCAACCGAGCTGCCTAAAGTTGTTTTCATCAGGCATCGGGCGAAGGACTGGGTACTCAGTGCTTATCATGCGGAGCAGGGCAAACCCTCATTGAATAACATTGTCCTCCATGCAAACATCATGTTATATCTATGATACAAAACACTGGGCACTCGGTGCTTATCACATCGAGCAGGTCAAACCCTCCTCATTGAATTACATTCTCCTTGACACATACATCATGTTATATATATGATGCAATGCACTGGGCATTCAGTGCTTATCACGTCGAGCAGGGCAAACCCTCAATGAATCTCATTCATCACCGACTCATGTCAGTGGGACTTTTGATTTCCCCCTTAGGAGTTGCACAATGGCGTGGAGGTGAGGGTGGCCAGCCTGGAGCGGCCGGCGGACAGGCTGGGGACAGCAACATCAGCAACAGCAGTGGCCGCAGCGACGGCTGCAGCAGCAGCAGCAGCAGCGAGTGCGGCAACGGCCAGACATAGAACGGGAGAGCAGACCTCCATGCTGGAGCAGGTGCTGAACGAGAAGAAGATGGTGAGAGCAGCTGTCATGCCTGTACCACGCGACGTGCACGAGTGCTTGAATTGGCTCCCCGTGCTTGAAGATTTGTGCACGCTCAGCGATCTCGAAGCCTTGAGACACCTTTCATAGATTCATAATAGCATAATATTCATAATAGTGTGTACTGAGGTTCATGTGGCCCTGTAGAGATTTGGCACCACTCCTGACTGACTGGTGCTGATGACTCCTTATAGGCCTGGGGTCAATGTCATAGAGCTGCTTAAGCGCCAACATTTCTGAAGCACAAAATAGTCAAGATTCATAGGATCACCTTGCCAACCCAAACTTCACTAATGTTTCATGCTAAGCACTGGTAAAGAAGAATGGAATACAAAAGTCAAAAGCAGCACGTTGCTTCCGTACCATTGTCGAGTTTCCTCGACAACATGCAGCACATTGCTTCCGTACCATCGTCAAATTTATTCAACAAGATTGTGCGTTTTTTTCGGCTTATTCTTTCCTGTACACCCTCCTGTGTTGATTTTTATACCGGTAGTCAGGAACCACAGGCAGACAGGGCAGAATTCGAAACCCACAACTTCCACTTTCTTGTCATCAGACCTTCCTATCGTGTATGTGAGTGACGGACCTGATTCTCTATTCCCTCTCCTCCTCCTCCTCCTCCTCCTCCCCTATCCATTCCTCCAGGCATTGATGCAGTCCCCCGTGGTGCTGGCCTTCCTGCAGAAGCAGCAGCAGAAGAGGCGGCAGGAGCAGCAGCACCTGCAACAGCAGCCCAAGCAGTGGGGACTGCAGCAGGTGCATGGCTTTGGACAGCCCTCGCAGCGCTGATGTCTGCTGCTGCTGCCGCTGCTCGCCCAAACAAGGCCCAACTTCTTAGAGCCGCTTAAGCGAGAATACCTTCCACAAAGAAACAAGTACTGTTCATACCACAATTTACCACAGTGCCCTCAGGGGTGCAGGCTCACATACCACAGAATACCACAAAAAACACTGTGGTATATTGTGGTATATTGGCCTCATCCTACCATGCACAGCACTGCATAGGCGATGCCTGACAGCCTATATTATGCCTGAAAAACACACATATGTTTTGTGGTACACTTTGGTATATGTGCCTTTTTCTACCACACTGCATTAGTGGGTGCAAGGCCATATAACACAGAATACCACAAGCATTAATTGTTTGAGTGTAGAGGACTATACCACAACATATCACAGGATGTGTGCGTGTAGAGGACTATACCACAACATATCACATGTATGGTAAATTATGGTATCCATGCTAGTTAGGGTTAAAGAAGGGCTCTTTCCAGCCTACCGCAAACCATTTTGTAGCATGACAAAAGCCAAACAGACATCCAAATTGTGCCAGGTTTGACACGCTTGTACATGTAGTGTACTCATTGATTTATTTCACAAGTGTTCCCGATTGTTTTGCGAGTTTTGCAAATTGAGAAACTGCCGGGCGGCAGGTATGGGCTCTAAAAAGTGGTCCAGTGCAAAATGGTTCATAGTGCTCATAAAAATGAAATGAAAAAGTGACTGGGAATTTTGTATACAATTGTTTGGAAATAGCAAAGAAAAGTTTGTCTTGAGCTGGAAGACAAAAGGTCTCGGGTTCAAGTCCCAGTCCAGTCCAATTGCATTAGCACCTTCTGTGCAATGGGATTAAACTAAGCCAGAGCTGATCGAGGGATATAATTCATGAAGGATTCTAAGGGTGGATATCATAAAGCCTTACGATGCATCGTAACTCAACTTGCAATTGATAACCCATTTTCCTTTTTTTATCAGTCCTGTGGTTTGTGTGCATCTGCCATTGACTTGCAATTGATCAAAAGTTACGATGAGTTTCATGAAGTCAATGGCCGGTTCATGTATTCGCTCAGAATAGCCTGTTCCTAGGTGCTGAATAATAATTCAGTGAGGGTTTGCCCTGCTTGGAGTGCGCAGTGCTTTGCCCGATGAAAACATTTCAGGCAGCTCGGGTGGCAATTAAACCCGCGACTTCTGCTTTCTGGTGCAGACGTCACTAGAAAGCAGGAGTCGCGGGTTCAAGTCCCACTCGAGCTGCCTGATTTTTTCATGGGGCATCAGGCAAAGCACCGAGCACTCGGTCCCTATCATGTGGAGCAGGGCGAACCCTCATTGAATTACATTATCCTCGACACAAACACCATAATATTTTTAGTAAATACCGGTAATAGATAGATCTTTTTGTGAGCAAGTTTGTAGGGCGTGATGTAGCCATCCCCATAGGACCTTGCCGGAAGGCCTTCTCTGCTTTTGAGAGAGGTCCTGCCATGGTCCAAACCAGACCCTCTGTGCGTTTCTGCAATTTGTATATTTACTGGTCAATCTCGTCGGCAAGTGTTTACAACCTTCTTTTGTATCACATCACGACCTTTTTGTGTTAAAAAGTGAGCCCAATGTTTCCTTGCCATAATTTTCCACTTGCCTCCAAAAGAATATCAGTTGATTGTCATCTGTGCGCACAATCAAAACTTTGGGAGTTACCTTTCTTTGTTAGAAATCTCAAAAGTTAGATGGCCCGACATTTCGATCCTAGCAGGAGCTTTCTCAAAGGCAAAGAGACCTTCTAGAAAGGTTCTGCTAGGATCAAAATGTCAGGCCCTCTAACTTTTGAGATTTATGTATTGTAAGTCATTTAAGTCAGTGAGCAGTTTGCAAATGTCTTTTTTATATAGTTGATAATGAGTTCCTAAATGTGTAGGGTCTGTCCTGTTGTTTTTGCATACCCTTGTGCTTTAGCAAAATAATATCTGGTGATTTTAGAAAAAATGTGTTGATAAACAGCCTCCCATCTCCCATATTTCATTTAATAACTTTTTGCATTTTGGCGATGACATCGGCCCCCCAAAAAACAGAAATGTCTGAATGATAAAGGAAGTACCCCCAGGCAGAAATTAATGTTGTCACTGTGAATGTATGTATAAACTTTAATTTGAAAATCTAGATGAATGATTCCTTGTTTGTAGACATGTGCTAAGTAAAAGTAGTGTATTCACCTTTTTTTAAAGTTACGTTTGTTGTGCAAAAGTATTTTGTTTTAAAATAATGAAAGATATGTATAAAATTATTACTACCACTTTTGAAAGCTTTATTATTGCATGAATTTCCATTGATTGTTTTGTCATTTGTCAATAAACTTGTTGGTCTTTGAAGATGGAATCATGCTATCAAGTGTAGATTTGGTTTTTTTCTACAAGGCAAATGATGTTGCTTCTTAATTTAATAAAACGTTTCAAAGAAACAGCAATGAAATATTATGGCAGTGTCCCGTTTCGGTCAATAGAGGGCGGTACGCATAATTTACGGAGAATCAAGGCCCTTTTCCAAAACCCGGCTTAGGCTCCGGCTTTGTCTTTCTTTCGTAAATTTTTGAGTACAAGGCACGAAAACGTGAGGCCTGTTAATTTGAAACTGCATTCTGAATATAGTCCGAATAGAAGCTTCAACAGAATAACAGCAACGAAGCCGGAGCATAAGCAGGTTTTTTTGGGGGAAACAAGGCTTAGGCTTAGCCTTCGAGCTTCACTGAAGTCGGCCATTTTGAAGCCACACCAATCGAAGGCTCGGCTAGACTGGTTGCCGAGTCTAGAGATGTCTGGAGACCAGGTAGGGGGACGGGAAACAGCCGGAAGGCTCGGGCTTAGGGTTCGGCTTTCCGAGGCTTCGGATTTGGTCCCCGAAGCAAGACGAAGCGTAGGCTGGTTCCCGTCCCCTGCCTGGTCTGCAGACAGTGGCAGACGTCTCACGTCCTACATTTCGGAGGACGTGAGACGTCTGGAGACCAGGGCCCTTTTGCAAAACCCGGCTTAGGCTCAGGCTCCGGCTTTGTCTCCATTTTTTTCATCCATTTGAAAGTACCAGGCATGGAAATGGGAGGCCTTTGGCTTCGTTTTTGAACATCATACTGCGTTTTGAAGAAAACAAAATCCAAAGCTTCAACTTCAACAAAGAACTCCAACCTGTGTTTTCAGCTTTTAGATAACAGAGACGAAGCCGGAGCCGAAGCCTAAGCCGGGTTTTGGGAAAGGGCCCTAGTACTAGTATTAGTAGGGTACGGAAACCAGCCTAGACAAGTATGACGAAGCATGACGTACGAGGGGATGATTCGGCAAGTCTTCGTGACGTATATTTCTGCTGAGTGACGTCAGAGTAAAAAACAAGTTGCAAAAGTGAAACTGTTTGATCGTCTGCCACTAGGCCTATAGCTGTGTAATTTTTTTTTGCTTCAATGGACGCAGATAAGAAGGACTTTCAGTGTAAGTATCTGTACTAATTAAGAGGAATAAACCAAAATGTTGCTAACTGCTTACTGACCAAAATTCAAATGCCAAAAACTGAACGAGAACTTTATTTCACTTTTCAGACTTTTTTAGGAGCTGATCGAGGGTCAAAATGTCAGCGGGAAAAAGCTGGGGAAATCTGTCCATGCAGTTCCCAACAGGGACAAGAGACCTGAGTTGTTTAGGAAGTGGGCTGCGGCATTTTGACATCCAAAAGCCTGGCAGTACACCATCATTCAGCTCGCGAGTGTATAATCTTCACGCAGTGTGGGGTACATCCGTCTGGGCCCATGCGGGAGTTTTCCGTTGCGATGTCATACCCCTGCAGTGATCGACTGGCGGGCCATTCGAAAAGATGGCGGTTTGCGGGAACGCGAATTCGACCACCGAATTCCATGATTTTCCCCTCTTTATGAAACTCGTAGGTGAGTAGCACATAGGAAATTGTACATGTAGGTTGTTTTTAACACCCAATCAGTTGCATGCTGCATTTTCGCGAAACAAATGAAGCAGTTTTCATGATTTTCTCGACTTTGGCACGATCGTCGGTCATTCCAGGTGGTGAGTACACATTTATTTCTTATAAGTTTGGCACATTTTTAGTTGTTGCCTTCAGGGTTTTAATTATTATTATAGGATTTTACTTCAAATAAAACGAATATGGAATACTCCTCTTTTGGAAAAGTGAGTGTACCCTAAGCATTTAAGATATTTAAGATATAATCTGAAAGAGTACAAAATTCTACAGAGGATGTAGGCGTTCCCGAGATCATTAGTGCAACCATTCATTCAGCCTGACAAATTTAACAATGACCGAAATCAACTTTCGGTCAGAAACTCGCTATACGCTAAATACACATTTTGCTGAGTACTCGAAATACTCCTCTTTTGGAAAAGTGAGTGTACCCTACGCATTCCATTTAAACCTAACAAATTGGATATCATCCGAAAGAGTACAAAATTCTACACAGGATGTAGGCATTCTCGAGTTCATTGGTGCATTGGTGCAATTCTTTCAGCCTAACAAATTTCGGTCAGAAACTCGCTATACGCTAATAATATGCATTTTGCTGAGAGTTCCAAATACTCCTCTTTCGGAAAAGTGAGTGTACCCTACGCATTCCACTAAAAGCTATTAAATATCATCTGAAAGATTACATGTATAACCACTCTCTTCTATAGGTCTTCCACATTTGTTGCCACCTTCAATCACCACGCTTTACAGTTACAGTATTTAATTCAATTAACGCTGATGTCAACTAGGTTATTTCCAGATGTCTGCCGTGATCAACACGTCTCAAAATTTAGTGGGCCTGACGTTTGGATCCTATATAGCAGGACCTTTCTCTGCCTTTGAGAAAGGTCCTGTTCGGTTCGAAACGTCAGGCCCACTAAATTTTGAGATTTGCATTTTGGTAATTTTAGTCAGTAAGCAGTTCGCAACATTTTTGTACATGTATATCACTTTTGTGATCAACGTTTACGTACACGTCTTCGGTCTTTAACAAGTAGATGAGATTATAAGGACAAATTCCCCCCTCCTAACAAAACAAAGTCTGAAAAAACCCGGTCACCTTTACAATTACATTTCATAATACTGCATGACAATCACCCTTTCTAAGATATTACCGGCAGAAACTTCAGGATACTTCTTCTTTAGAGCTATATTCAAACCCTACACAACTGGTACCATGCTTGAACGTGTATAAATTCCAACGAATTTCGGGGTTATAATCCAGAGTACATACACCAATATTATTCGGGGCCTCCATTTCACTATACGGAGAGGGTCTCTAAGATTTGTTGTGATTTGGCAGCTGTAGTTGAAGAAAAATGACGCCTATGGACGTCTATCAGACCCCCCCCCCCGCCCCATTTCCCTGTTGGTATATAACGCTCGTCTTTAGGAATAAGATAATCCCTCTTTTGTGTTCACTCCTCCACTTCTCTCTTTGATCTTTCCCCCTCCCCTCACTAATCCCTACCCAGGTGCTTTTTACTCTGAAAGGTTCTTCTTTACGGGAGCCAGAATCGAAGAAGAACTCAGTCAGACGAAGTCTGCGGTAATACTCAGTGAGATCTTGACTGAGCATTACTTGGTCAACTTTTGGGGGAGTTGGACAAAAGTTCAAACCCTTGGAAAGTAACGTACGCTCTGCGTCAGTTAGAGAAGAAGAGGAAAGGTACACAACAGTGTTAGTGGGGGTAATGGTGTAGACGGGGGAGTGCGTCTGAAGCGGTTGTGTCTGCGTTGTTTGGCAACAAGGCCACCAATCTTCTTTTTTCTCCTGTCGGTGAGAACAGAATTGAGGTTACAGATACCTTTCTCAATCTCATAACTGAGATCCTTATACTGCCTTTCAGAACAGCTGGAGCGGAGTTTGGAGTCCAGATTAGCAATGTCCTGGTGGACAGCCTGAAGAGTGATTTCACATTGCTCAGAGAGGACCTTAATGAGCTGAATGGAAGCACTACGTGTGTATGTAAGTCTAAGTGTGTATGTAAGTCTGTCCGTTCGTTGGTATAGTCTATGTTGTTTGTCTCTTGTTTTTTGCTCTTACTAACATGAATAACCCCACCTGTTTCTTTCAACTAATTAGGAAACTGCAAGAAAAGGCTCTTCGGTACACCTTCCATCAAGACAACTACAACTTTGTCTAATTATGAACTGATATACTTTTATTGTAGAGTGAGTGAAGCTCAACAACCTGGGGTTGAGTTTTCAATTCCTATTTGGCTGTGGAAGTGGACGGATGCTATCCAAAACCCTTTGCAGAATGTTGGCTTCGACGACTGCACCTTTTTTTCTGGGAATAATTAGCCGAAAATCCAATCCGCATAGCAACACCAACAAATTTAAAAAGAATGGAAGATGAAGGTCCAATCTCGAGCAATTTGGAGTAGGCCTATAGTTACAAGACCTGAGCCACTTTTGGGTGTGGAATTATTGATCTCGAAATTAAAGCGAGAGTTTTTGTGTTGCACTCTTCTTTATTATAATATGAGCTTGATTCAGGCGTTCTGCAACCCTGTGGTATGAGGTCGCCTAAAAGCGCGCGTTCTCGGCTGTTCGTGAACAACCCTGGCGGAGAGATGGTGTGTGGTCCTGTTCGCGAGTGCAGCGTTCTTGGGTCGTGTTCGTGTGGTTTGAGCGCGACTGAGACAAGAACAAGGTTCGCCCGAACTCGACCTTAGAGTATATAATTATAGTACCTACATCCTTCATCCATGCATTCATGCTCCATGTAAAGGTACTCTGCACACGTTATTGTATAATGGTGATAGCGCCCTCACCCGTTTGCAATTGAAAGGGTCTTGCTTTGCGGACAATTACTGAACCTTTGCGAAAATGACACGCTACTTGAGTACCAAGTTGCATGACACATCAGAATCCTTCTGATAATCAAATGACGATTCACAAAATGTAACGATTGAATAGAGACTAACACTACCCCCACCCCACCCCCTGCGAGATATAAAAACCAAACCAATCGGCGGTGCATAATGCAGGATAGATGTTGTTTGCGGGTGCAGCACACAAAATCCATCCAAGATGGCTCCGCCGAGCTGATTATCATAAAGTGTGTACCCACAACTTTTTTTTAATAAGGGGTCTTTGGAGGCTAATTAACTGATACATTGTAGAACAAGTGAAGCTTAAGACAACCTGGGGGTTCACTCTTCAATTTGGTATGAAATATGGACCATATCCTGCTTTAAATGTGGCCCTATTTGGCTGCGGAAGTGGAGGGGTCCATCTCAAAATCCTTGCAGAAATTCGGCTTGGACGACTAGACATTTTGGGGGTGTTTTTTTCTGGGGGTAATTAGCAAAAAATCTAATCGGCTAAGGGCACTAAAATTGAAAAGAATCTGAGAGATGAAGGTCCAAACTACAATTTTAAGTATAGCTACAAGAACTGAGAGACTTTTGGGCGTGGGATAATTGGCTTTGAAAGTGAGTGTTTTTGTACAGTGTTCAATGGGAGCTCTATTTAGTGTTCTGCACCCTATTGCGGTCTTTCTTTATAGCGCCCTCTACGTTGCCTAAAACTCCACATTGGAAGGACCAGGACTATGAAGGGCGCACCAGACTGAATCTGGCCCTAAATTTGGGCTTGAATCTGGCCCTATCCTGCACCGCTGATTGGTTTGGTTTTATATCTCGCGTGGTGGGGGTATATTCTCCATTCAATCGTTAAATTATGTAACTGATGTGTCAATCATGCAAGTTGATACTTGCGAGTAGCGTGTCATTTTCAAACCAAGGACATTCTGGCGCCGTGTCCAACAATTAACTTGACAAAAAAAACCCTATTAACACGTCAGTCTAGCGCCAGGCTGTCGGATATATACTCCCCAAACTGAACAAGACGAGTTTTGGACCATCATGGTTGGACCTAACGATTGTATCACACACCTTTATCCACCAAGTTTTAAGTGCACGGTTATTGGGAATTTTGCGTGGGGCCAATAATTATATAGTTGCAGCGGAGGCGATGGACTTTTTTTAAAGTCGTTATATGTCTACTCGTGTTTAATTTTTTGGTAACTTTGAATTATACGCATAGCCTAACAGCCAAGAGCTGAACTTGGAGGGCAAACTAGTAGTGTAGGTTTATAATTCCTAAAGATATTTTTGGTTAGAGTACCCTGTGTGAAAGCAGGGTCAATTGTAGGAATCAATTTTCCCAGAACATTTTAGCTGTACCTCTATGCTTGTAGTAACAGTGCCTGTGAACGTCACAGAACTTTTTATTTTATCAGCACAGATGTGTAGCCGTAACGAATACCATTGCACAAAACAACAGGTGGGTTTTTGAATACTCGGTTTCTGATTGACCGCCCGTAGGCCCATTGAGCTCTGTGGTAGCCCCCCCCACCCCCGTTTCATGAGGACAGCGGTAATATCCAGAACCACTGCATAAATGATAGCCTTTATTCCGGTCGTCTTATCCCAAATGAGCGGGATCGAATGGCGTAATGGGCTCGACCAGGATTACCGCAAGAAGGTCTTGGCTGCGGCTTGAAAACACACGTACACATTAATTGAAATTGGGGATTGCTGCAAGACCCATGTACACATTGGAGCCGTAGCCAATGAATATTGACAAGGCCCCACTTGAGTGACTGGTGACGGGCCAAGAGCGCCTTGATTAAAGACTATCGCCAACATTCCAATTATTGCATAACAACAACAAGCCCTGCGTGGTCTAATACAGGTGCAAGCTTTGAATAGATTCGCGCCATGTCGACAATGGACAGTGAGCAAGGTTTGCGTATACTGTAGTCCAGTGCGGGAAACAGATGCACCCTTCTGCCCGTCGTGGGAGTTTTATTAGACTGGGATTAGTCAAGATCTTATTACACAGAAGAGCTGATGAGAATTAGAGGTGAGTAGACATTTTGTGGTTGTTTTTTCCCCCATGTTGACTGAAAAATCATAGGGTTCAGCTGATAGAAAACCGTCTAACAATATCATGTAGGCTAACGTTGCCGTGATCTCGAATTTCTCCTGCGTCATGCGCTGGCTGGCTAGGACCGGCGGATAAATTCACGACACGCACGATCCATGCCGTTCACCGGACGGCTACCACATGCAGAAACTGGTCGTTCTCTTGATGGGCATTTTGAGATACTATATGTTAGCATACAAAATGTACGAAAGTTATTACGTATTGCGATCACCTACCGGGCCCCTTTATTTTATGCAGAGCACTAAGAATAAGATGTTGATGAGGGGTAGGCTTATTCACGATTACGAGAGCAAGACGTATCGCTAATTGTTACCAGGCGTAGCTTCGATTGCCAAATTATTTGTATACATGTAGTTATAACTTCAAATTATTTCAGGAAATCTGAAGTCGATTTCACCAAACACATTGTAACTGTAATACTCAAGACGATGAGCGATGCGCAGAAACCATACAGTGTATCACAACTAATGATGGTTTATCCATCGTGAGATTAGTTACGATCCATCGTTTGGCCTAATATTATGAAATATAAAACTAAGGGCTTGTGAAATCAACTTCTGCACTTTTTTTCCAAAAGAACCATTTTCTTGAGCACAACAAACCAATTCTGACAGTTGGAAGGCAAAGGTGCTTAATTCTTTTACATTTAAGATTCAAATTTAATTACTTTATCTCTTAAAGCATTATAAATAATCTGTTATCTCCTGTATTCAAATCATCCCATACCAAGCATGGTTTCTCATGAATTTGATTACTGGTGCATACAATCCAAAACCTGAAAGTTTGAAAAATGTTTAATACTTTCATCACAGTGATTATTAATTACTATAATTATTTGAATTTAGTGTATTTGGGGGTATTCAATTTGTCTAACCTGATTGTTTGTTTTCAGGTTTAAGTGACAGTGCTGATGATACGTGGAGCAAGCAAGAGCAAGCTGTATAATTGATAAGTGAACTCCTTTTTTTGGAGGACTTAAGATCCTAGCAGGATCTTTCTCAAAGGCAGAGTGACAAGGACAAAACAGATACATGCATAAGAAGGAAGGGGGTAGAAAATGAATAGGATATGGATGACAAACAGAGGACAAAGAGGAAAGCTGTATGGTAAGATCAATGGGAAGGGCCTGGAGTAGGGTAAGGATTAGTGAGAAGAGGGGGAAAGATCAAAGAGAGAGGTATGGGTGAGTGAATGCAAAATAATGATTATCAGTGAACATGCAAGGTGTTAGTCATTCCCCTCCTGGGTGTTGAGGTCATGTGGTTGAATAGTCCGAAGATGCTTCATCCACATTTTCTCACGGCTAAGATGGACGGCATCACTACGGTGACCGAGTGATTCTACGCCCAGAACACTCATATTTGATATCGAATGATCAGGGAGATTGAAGTGATACTACACAGGGGTGTCAATTTTACTGGTTTTGATTTTAAACCTATGGCCAAAGATACTTTTTTTGAGGGTGTTTTTGGACTCGCTAATGTATCGAATATTACAAATTCTACCGCAGATGTATAATGTTTGAGGTGGTGCATGTAATAGAGCCATTGGTCATGTGGGTTGTTCCAGAAGAATTTCCATTGAAAGACACTGTTTCCTGGACATGTGTCTTACAACCAGTGCATTTTAAGGTACACTTAGATGTACCAAATTTGGTGGGAGGTGAAGTGTCCAAACGGGTAACCTCTGCTCTGAGGCCTCGGACAATTAAGTCACGCAGGTTATGATGGAACCTGAAAGTCAAGACAGACGAATTTAGAATGGCACTGGCCAGACGATCTGAAGTATGGAGAATGTGGTGGTTTTCCTTAGTTATCTTCCACAGAGGAGGAAGACAAGGGTGGTAGGAAGTAACCAAGGGAACCTGAGGATTGTCCTTGGGACCGAGTGACTTTTGTTTTTAGTACCTAACTTCTGGGAATGGAGTAGACTTTAGCAATGGAATTCTTCACATTGCGAGAACTATAGCCTCTTGCAACCAAGTTTCTGGCCAACACTCGTGTATGGCGGCGAAAATCAGATTCATTGGAGCATACAGGCCTCAATCTGAGGGCCTGGCTGTAAGTTATACCAGTCTTACAAAGTCTAGGGTGACAACTGGAGGCATGGAGATGTTGATGAATGTCGTTGGGCTTAGATACAAGTCAGTAGTTAGTGTGTTGTGGTCTTTCTGGATGGTGACATCCAGAACGTAGGTCTGCTGGAGTGAGTGCTCCCATGTGAACTTGATAGTGTTGTGGAAGGAGTTGATGTGTTCAACGAAGGCATTCAAGATGCTACCGTCCCTAGTCCAAATGAAGAATTCATCATCTATGTATCTCTACTTAATCCAGGGATGGCATGGAGCCTCATTGAGCGTGCATTCTTCAAGGTCACCCATGATGAGGCAAGCAAAGGAAGGAGCCATGCAGATGCCCATGGCAGTACCATGTACTTGAAGATAGTGCTTTCCAAGAAAGGAGAAAGGATTCTTGATCAGCACTAGGCTCATGGGGGTGGCCATGTCAGTGATGGGGGGGAGAGGAATGTTTTCCCTTGGCTAAGGCAGAGGAGCAAGCCTGAATTCCTTCTTCCTGGGGGTGTTGGTTCACCCTCACCTAGGCCTCACCCTTACCTGCACCCAACACCAAGATCCCCCAGGAAGAAGGCATTCAGGCTTGCTCCTTTGCCCTAGCCAAGGGAAAACACTCCTCATCCCCCCATCTCTGACATAACCACCCTCATGAGGCTATTACTGACCAAGAATCCTTTCTCCTTTCTTGGCAAGCACTATCTTCAAGTACATGGCACTGCCATCGGCATGCGCATGGCTCCTTCCTTTGCTTGCCCCATGGGTGACCTTGAAGAACGCACACTTAGTGAGGCTCCATGCCGTCCCTGGATTCGGTGGAGATACATAGATGACGATTTCTTCATTTGGACTAGGGACGGTAGCAGCTTCAATGCCTTCTTTGATCACATCAACTCCTTCCACAGCACTATCAAATTCACATGGGAGCACTCACTCCAGCAGACCCACTTTCTGGATGTCACCATCCGGAAAGACCATAACACATTAACTACTGACTTGTGTTCTCAGCCCACCGACACTCATCAACATTTCCATGCCTCCAGTTATCACCCTAGACACTGTAAGACTGGTATAGCTTACAGCGCGGCCCTCATATTGAGGCGCATGTATGCTCCAATGAATCTGATTTTTGCTGCCATGCACAAGTATTGGCCAGAAACGTTCTTGCAATAGACTATAGTTCTCGCCAAGTGAAGAATTCCATTGCTAAAATCTACTTCATTCCCAGAAGTTCGGCACTAATTCAAAAGTCACCCGGTCCCAAGGACAATCCAAAGGTTCCCTTGGTTACTTCCTACCACTCTTGTCTTCCTCCTCTCAGAAAGATGACTAAGGAAAACCACCACATTCTCCATACTTCATATCGTCTGGCCAGTGCCATTCCAAACTTGTCTGTTTTGGCTTTCAGGCGCCCCGTAACCTGTGTCACTTAATTGTTCGAGCAGAGGCTCCCCCTTTGGACACTTCACCTCCCACCTAATTTGGTACATAAGTGTACCTTGAAATGCACTGTTTGCAAGACACATGTCCAGGAAATACACCCTTTCAATGGAAATTCTTCTGGAACAACCCACATGACCCATGGCTCTGTAACATGCACCGCCTCAAACATTACATACCTCATCTCCTGTAGAGTTTGTAATGTTCGATATGTTGGTGAGACCAGAAGCACCCTCAAAAAATGTATCTATGTTCATAGGTTTACAACCAAAACCGGTAAAATTTATACCCCTGTTGGGTATCACTTCAATCTCCCTGATCATTCGATATCAGATATGAGTGTTCTCGGGGTAGAATCACTTGGTCACCGTAGTGATGCCATCCGTCTTAGCCATGAGAAAATGTAGATGAAGCATCTTCGGACTACTAAACCACATGGCTTCAACATCTAGGAGGGTAATGACTAACAACTTAAATGTTCACTGATAATCCTTCTTTTGTGTTCGCTCCTCCACACTTCTGTCTTTGATCTTTCCCCCTCTTCTCATTAATCCCTATCCTACTCCAGGGCCCGGGCCCTTCCCTTTGATCTCACCCTACCAGCTTTCGTCTTTGTCCTTTGTTTATTATCAGTGTCCTATTCACTCTCTACCCCTCCCTTCTTATGCATGTATCTGTTTTGTCCTGGTAACCCTGCCTTATCGAAAGGTCCTGCTAGGATCAAAATGTCAGGCCCACTAAATTTGGAGGTTTTAAATTTCAATTTCATGAATTTAGTGAGTGCATTCGCCCTAAAACCTAAAAGTTTGAGAAAAATGTAATTATTGTGCTTCCATCACAATGTTTTTGTAGTATTCAATTTGTCTTGTCTTATGTTTTTGTTCAGGTTTGTTGAAGCAACACTATACACATGGAGCAAGAGCAAGAGCAAGCTGTAAAATGGATAAGTGAAGTTCTGTTTATTTATTTTTTTGTCTTTGAGAAAGATCGTGCTAGGATCGAAATGCGAGGCCTTCTAACTTTTGAGATTTTTTTTAAATTATCTAGGCATTGCTTTCTTGGTCTTGGGAGAAGGTGCTGGGTTTTGACCTGGAGGGGGGTTGTGGTGGTCCTGTAGGGGAGAATTCTGGTGAAGGTGGCTCTCTCAGCTTAGGAAGGGGCCTGGTGCACTGATGATGCATATAGGTTGGGGACTGTGGCACTGTTGGAGAAGATGGTGTTGGGATGCTCACTCAGGTATGTCACTGGTACGTGCACTGTGCGAAGGCTAGGAGCCAGGATGGTGCCAATGGTACAGAGTGTACCCATAGGTGGGCTAATTGGGGGAGACTGAGGGTGGTGTGCAGGGTGGATGGTCCTTGGCTATAGGTGACAGGAGGACTGTATCTGGAAGACTTACCTTGCCAGGGAATCACCTGTGGAGGAGCTTGATGTCGTGGTGGGACTGTGGTGTGTTTGGTAGATCTCACTGGGCTTGCAGGCACATCCCCCTGATTTCATGAACCCCTGGCCATGGGATGCATCATAATGGGGTAGTGTGGCATGTACGTTTCTCCTGTTAGCACTTTTGATGGTGATGCTTATTGCCATGGGCATCGATTAATTTCAAAATTCTGGGGAGGGGAACATTACTGAAGGATCGACTTGCTTGTGCGCTGCATGTATTGCATAACACACTGCAAGTTACTTGATTCAGAGCATTCAATGGGTGGATCCAGTGGCATGTCTTACATCATTTCACTTCTGGTAACAAACCCTTGTTTTGGTGACCAGGATTGCCATTGTGCTGTGTTTTTGGTTGGTGACATGGCTGCTAAAATTGATGTACAAAAAGTCAAGTGTTTCCTGATGATTTACATTTTTGGCCAGATGAAAGTTGTTTGTCTGCTCTAAGACATTCCTAATGATAACATACAAAACAAAATTAATAAATGGGTGAAAAAAACCTACTTTGACTGCCAACCTACTTAGTTTGGTGAAAAAATACCCTAAAGACGTATAAGAGACAAAATAATAAATAATAAAAAAATTATAAATAACAAAACACCTTCACCTTGACTTGCCACTTCTGGGTGGCATAGTGGTACAAAACACTCCTTAAAAAGACCAAATTGTAAAAAGCCCCCCCCAAAAATATAAAAGAATGCCTACACCTTGACTGGCCACTTTTGTTGATGTAGTGTTAGAAAAAAATATAGATTCAAAATGGCTTCAAAGGCAGTTCATGAGTAAGAAAAAGTATGTGAACTATAAAAAAGAGTGCTTTCCTGTGATACTTATGATCACCAAAAAGTTTTTCTTTAGGGGAGACAAATTATATAATGTCCCCCCCCCCTCACACAATTTTAAAAGTTAGTGGCGGGACATGTCCTCCTGCCAAGTCCCCCCTCCCCCCGCAACCCCCTACCCCCCCCCCCCACCCCCGCCTATTGATGCCCATTTGTGCTAGCCCATGCGATGCCCCAGCGTTTCATGAAATCAGGGTGGTTGGGCTTTCCACTGGTCCATTTTGGTGGTGATATCTACATTGTACCTGCTTGCCAGTTGATGGTGTGAGTCTTGTTTTGTTTGTACAGTGTGTTTATATTGTCTTCAGATGGAGGTATCTATGAAGGGGGTTTGATGGCAACCTGACTCTTCACCTCACAGGGAACCCTGTCATCATCTATTATCCTCTTTCCTTTCAAGTTAAATCTGACTCCTTCCAATACACTGCTTTGTTTTACTTAAATGAACACATTTCTGGCCACTTTTGCAACATAGTTACCTTGTCAATCCGGTCCAGTTTGTTTTAATCGCCGTAGGAATTTATACATTGATAATGTGATGCAATTATCCAGAGATAGGAAAATACTATTTTCTTTTCTTTCCAATTTCCAATTTGTTGGCACAATTTTTTCTCTGAGGTCTGACTCTTTCCAATTCCTGTCTCTTTGCTATGGCTGGCTTCATGTGTGTAAGAAACTTCCATTTGACTCCTTTCAAGCCTAGAAAAACCCGCCCAGCCCTGGTATGGTCCTGTGAAAAGGTTTGGCCTAGTTTTCAGGATGATATAATTCGGTCTGTGCAGATCGACAAGCATTACCTTCTTTGAACATTTGATTTTGGTACATTGTGAGTGGCTTCTTAATGCAATGCTCCTGAGCAGCCTATGTGTTGATTGTGCTGTTAAATGTACTGCCATCTAAAAACATGGTTAAACACTGTTGGTATTCCTTTGAACTAAATAGCGTCATCATTCCTGTTTCTTGTTGATTTGTTTTATTCAACCATTTCGTTTACCACTTTTAAACAGTTGATTTTTTTTCTAAGAGGATACATTATTGCAGCCTTTTGGCAATGAGCATAGCCAGTGGAAAATGTGTGTCATACTCTGTCACATGAAGAGTAATTGATGAGTGTATAACTTCAGTATGTATTCAGTATAACATACATATCTTAATTATGCCAAGTAAATGACACTGATGAGCACTTGATCTAAAGTAAGTTGGCCTTAACCCTAACCTAGGCCATATTGCTGTGGACCATCCCAAATCTCCCAAATCCTCCAACTTATGACATAAAGAATGCATTCAGCCGCAATCTTCAAAAATCTGCCAATATTTTGTATACTACATGAAATGAGTGGTGCCCACTGCCTCAATCCTCCTAAATCCTCCAACTTGTAAAATCCAAAACTCATTCAGCCTCAATCCTTCAAATTCTTCCAATATTTTGATGTAAGGTACCAATTTTGAGTCGGTCGAGGGAGGTGCACACCATCTTATGTACAAGTATGTTTGATCTCATTTTTGTTTATTATTCTTCAACTGTATGATTTACAGTATTGGAACAAATTCTGATTCATAATTTGGGTATTTATTCAATTTGTGGTTGTAATTTGTTGACAGACAATGGTGCGCTTAGAAACAGTTATATTAAGTTCCTTAAAAATGTCATACACTATTATTATTATTTAAAAGTTTCTTCTGAAGATACATCAGTGAAGTTTGGTTTTATAGGACAACTTGCATGCATGCAAAATGTATGCTTACTGGTTGTCCTATTGCAAAAAATACTGTGAAATTTGAAGTTGAAATTTGTGGCATGGTGCTTTTCCAGACTGTCAGCAAGACCTTAAGCAGCTCGGTGGTCAAGTGGCTAAGATGGCTGCTCTAGAAAGCAGGAGGTGCAGGTTCGAATCTTGCCCAAGCTGCCCATTTAAGTCTTGCAGGCAGTGTGGAAAAGCACACAGCGTAATTTCAGCACAACATGTCTGGCTGGATATTTTGTGAATTTTCGGGAGAAGGTAGAATCTGGCAGTTCTACAATTGATTGGTGATAGAAATTTGTGAGCATTTAAAAGAATAAAATATATTGATATGCCATATCTTCTTAAGTAGCCCCACTGTTGGATCATAGAGAAAGAAACATGAAAAACTAAAACAGACCAGTTTAAGCATACTTTAAAAAAAAGGCCCTAACCACCAACTGCTAGGCCCTAACCACCAACACAATAATAACTGAAACAAAAACTATCTAGCTGTATGTTGAATCGCACGGACATGTTGAATTTTGTATTATTGCTATAACCTAAAGCAGCATCAGAGAAATTTAGTGTCCAAGTGTATTTCATGATACAAAATTCACTAGCTTGCTGATAGAGTAATTGATACAGCCAAGGGGGGTATATCAGTGGTGATTGAAAGATGGTTCCAGAAACTATTACCCTAAAAAGGTTAACAAAATTCATAAGCATCTCATTTCTTGTTTAGCTCTCTGATAAAGCCTCTTTTGAGCTGAGATCTTGTAGTTGGGGGTCTGGAGCTGACTGACCTTAACTTTATGTAGGCCTACCTCACAGGGCCCTGCTTGAAATTGGAACACATATGGCTTGTGCCAGTTTGGATAGCATGCATAGACAACTTCATTATTGTCTGAAGATGTAAACGCTGGTCTGGCTGTGCGACAAGGATGTCCCCAAATCTGTTGCCCTCAAAACAAAATCAGCATAGGTCTGCCTTTGACGCAGGAAGAATGGTGCTGGTTAGCTGAGGTCATAATATTATTATGGCGTCAAGGGACTATGTCTGGTCTTCCTATAATATTATGTGACTCAAATCAGCATAGGTTTTCCTGTGATGCAGGAAGATTGATGCTGGTTTGCTGAGGCCATGTAGTCTAAGGACAAGGGCTGGCCTTCCTATTGTGTATGTGACTCAAATCAGCATCTAGGTCTTCCTGTGATGCAGGAAGATTGATGCTGGTTTGCTGAGGTCATTATATGGCATCAAGGTACTATGGCTGGCCTTCCTATAGTATATGTGACTCAAATCAGCATAGGTCTTCCTGTGATGCAGGAAGATTGATGCTGGTTTGCTGAGGCCATGTAGTTAAAGGACAATAGCTGGCCTTTCTATTGTCCGTGTGACTCAAATCAGCATAGGTCTTCCTGTGATACAGGAAGATTGATGCTGGTTTGCTGAGGTCATTATATGGCATCTAGGTACTATGGCTGGCCTTCCTATAGTATAATGTGACTCAAATCAGCATATATGGCGCAGGAAGATTGATGAAGGTTTGCTGAGGCCATGTAGTCAAAGGGCAAGAGCTGTCCTTCCTATTGTCTATGTGACTCAAATCAGCATAGGTCTAATTCCTGTGATGCTGGAAGATTGATGCTGGTTAGCTGAGGTCATATGGCATCAAGGGACTATGGCTGGCCTTCCTATAGTATGTGACTCAAATTGGCATAGGTCTTCCTGTGATGCAGGAAGATTGATGCTGGTTTGCTGAGATCATGTAGTCAAAGGTCAAGTGCTGGCCTTCTTATTGTATAATGTGTATCAAATCAAAATCAGCATAGGTCTGCCGAGGGCTCATTCACATAGTTTGTGTACCAATCAGGGGCCCTGTCTGGTTATCTAATAGATCTATATTTCATCACTGATTAACCTGTGGCTGGATCATCAAGAACAAAAAAATGGCCCCCGTATGACCTGTCACTTGAGGGTGAAACAAACCCTTCCCATATGTTTTATAAAGTTGAAAAAGGAAAAAAAAAGTCCAATGAAGGTGGAGTCACTGGTCTGGCTGTATCAGTATGCAAAGACTACTCAACATACTTCCCCAAAATATACCATAACACTATTATGGTGTTGATTTTGTGTTTGTTACCATCCTATGAAGTACAGATAACACTGGTTTGTTTTGACGTATTTTGTTTCTTTGATCTATGAAAGTACCTATACAAATCTGCTTTGTAATTATTACAAACAGAAGACAAACTGTTTTTATTATCATCATTATTATTATTATTTATTTTTTTGGGGGAGGGGAGTCTTCGGTGAGAAATTCCCCAAAGTTTTTTTCTCCAAAATAATAGATACTTCTCCTTTAAAAAAAATGCAAACCAGACACATCAAATCAGAATGCTGATGCTCCTATGTTAGGAGGAATACCACAATGAAGAGATTTTTGGCTGATATCAAGACTTTCTTCCCCTTCCACAGATGAAGCAAAGGTTATAGCCAGTCTGCCTGCCTGAATTTCTGAAAGTATGGGCAAACCCCTTGTACAAATTACTCCAAGGGGCTGAGCAGTGACTTTTCTAAGCCTGTTGTTGGCATCTTCTGTCAAGAAATTCTCTGAGGAGCTACTAAATTTCATTTGCTCTTCCTTGACTGCCAATTTTATTTTCCCTGTTCTTTGCGGGAATTTATTTGTTTCCACCATCTGGTTTTGCTTAAACCCTTAACATTTCTTACACCTGCACTTGAGACATCTGGGTTTTCTGTCAGTCTCAAAGCATCCTGACCTTTCAAGAATTCTATCATCCCAGACATGGGCAATACAAAACCTGATGAAGTCTCACAGCCAGTGGAATGGGAGAGAATCTAACTGGGCCAACTGTGCTGCTTGAGCTTTTTCCTCTCTTGCTTCCTCTCAATTCACCAACCCTGTTGTTGCTGATTCCTATTTTTATTCTTGTCCTGCCTTGCCTGGCATCATTGGGGGAAGGGAAGTTTTTATTTCCGGCTAGCCCTGTGACCCCCACCTTTGCTAGTTGGTCCTGTGTAGAGATTTTAATCCTTGTTTCAGGATCAAGCACAGCTTCTTGCCAGTGTCTTCTTTTCTTAAAGTCCAATCTTGTTCTTATTCTTATTTATTAATCTCATCCAATAGCAAACAAAATGCCAGTTACAGGGAGATATAATGTTTAAATAGATAAATATGATTTGATAATTTCATTTACAATGAAATAGTTAAGTAAATAATGAATATCATGGAACCAACATACAATCTAACTAATCAAATCCAACAGACAAATAACAGACAGACTGACAAACAGAAAACAAACAAGCAAGTACATGTACCTGTATGCAAGAAGCAGGGATTCAAACAACAATCAGTCACAGCAATTCAGCACACAGTCAAATCATCATCATCATCATTCCCTTGACTGGATAGTCGTCGAGGGGATCTGAGCGCAAGAGGCTGACATATTTTGCCAGGCGGGTCTGTCGAGCACTGCTGTGAGGAGCTCAGGCATAGTCAGGTCAGTCCAGGTCTTCACTTTGGTCAGACCAAGATTTGCGTTGACGACACGCTTGCACCCACCCTCGATGGTTCCTTGCATGATGGTTTTGCATGGGCTGTTGTGCCGAGTCACATAGTTGGTCAGTCAAATACTGAAACACAAATCTACACTTTCACATCTGTCTGCCTACATCTCTTTGATTCATTTTTGGTATTCATTACCCCACTTTTGTCAGTGGCCCTGTCAAGAGGTTCCTTGTTTCAGGGTCGAGCAAAGGATATTGAAAGTTTGCCTGAATGTTTCCTCTGTAATCCTCTTCCCTTTTTAGTTGTAGACTAGAGCACATCTGTGCTGAGGTTTCAGACTGTCAATTGGCAGCGAGCAGATATCATCATCCACCATGGATCAGTAGTTTGCTTGACCTGTCTGTGAGCTCAAGGAGATCTACCAACACAGTGCAGTTCCCCAAGGCTCAAACTGCCTTCATGGGTGATAACCTGGCAGACAGTCTTCCCGATCCAGTCCTAGGCTGTCATCCATACCATGGACTGCTCACCCTCTCCCATCCTTAATTTCCCTCACTCAGCTCGCCTATGGGATCTGTACCCTTTGCACTAGCCTGGCTGCTGGCTCTCGCATGGTGCACTCACCAGTGGCATGCTTGGGCGAACAATCCAACATTAGCCTCTCTGGCAGTTCTGCAGTTTCCCAACATACATGCATCTGGTGCATCATGTTCCTTCCTTAGCTGAGGTACTCCCTTCCACAGAATTTCTCCTGCAAGGCTGCTCTAACTTCACTCCAAGTTTAAATCCTTGTTTTCTCTCAACCACCGGAAAGCACAATTGATATTTCTGCCCGACATGCCACCTCCATTGTGTTAAAGACAAACACTGATTATTGTTTATTCTTGTATCATTTCAGACGCTGTCTGGAGGAGGAGGCGGAAGAGGAGGAGGAGGCAGACGAGGAGGAGGAGTGAGATTCAGGTGTTAGATTTGGTTTAGAAGATAGGCTTTAAGGGGCTAGGCTATAAGAAGGTCAAAGCATGCTTTGAATGTTAGGATTAGGTTTATGGGGTAAGGTGTATAGGCTAAGGAGGTTTATGGGGTAAACAAAATAGGCTAAGGAGGTTTATGGGGTGGGATGAATAGGATGAGAATGTACCATTTTGGGAAGGAAAGTCTTTTTTCTGCCTAGCCTCGAAATTTGAGAGAAACTTCATAACTAAACCATTGAAATAACAATTATAGTAGATAATGGTAGATATTAGACCCTTAAACAATTCAGGAAATGAAAATGGTATGGAAAATTAGACACAAATCTCAGACAGATGATGGATAGACATAATGTCTTGAGTATAAGTCCTGGTCTTGTCAAAATAATAATTTCCGTTGTTTAAAGTTTCAGAATAATATTCTTCACATTTTTGGAAGATACAACAACTTGGATTTTTGATCTCTCGAGATGAGTTGTACATTTAAGTTACAAAGAATTGTTTTGTCAAAAATAATTATGTTTGATAATGTTTAATAATGTTTATCCAATAAAAATTTAAATAAATAAATCTGCTTTTCAGTAATGTAAAAGTTGGCTACAATTGGACTTTCAAGCCTTCTTATGTTTGAAGATACATCAGTAAACTTGAAAATCTAAGGATGCCCCGATGACCAGCATGTACTGCAGATGAGTCAAAAGCTGATGATGCCTTTTGGACGGATGACAGCTGTCTCTGCGTTGGGTGTTTAGTGTTCCTCTGTTGCCTTGTGTGTTGCCTTGTGGTATGTTTTAGACGGGGAGAGCTATTGAAGATGAGGGTGCGATGGAGCACAATCAGCAATCTTGGACGGGCAAGAGGATGAATGACTTTTGTGTTGGGAGCAGTTGTCTTCTAAGAAGCCACCTACCAGTGTTTGCTTATGTGTGATGTATATCAGAGTGCTGCACTAGAGAAGGCTTTGATCAATCAACCGTGCCTAGACTACAGTTACAGAGTGACTCCATGTCTATCATCATCATCATCATCATCATCATCAGGGCACCATCCAGTGCTACAGATTAGGGATACTTTGCCTTACAAATTGAGGACACGACAAGATAAAGTGAAATGTGTACACTGACTCATAGTTGGTTTATGAAATAATTAAATCTTTTGGTTAATGTGCTTTTCATAATAAATTATTTGATAGCGACCCTGTATTGTTTTAAGGGCCTGCAGGAGCCCTTGATCTTAAAATTTATGGTCATTCCATGTGATGTATTTTTTATGTAGTTATATGATTATTTATTTAGGAGGATGTTACACCTGTATACAGATGTCACATCAACTTGCAAGGTGCTGGGACTTCATACCATGCCTCTTTGGCATTAATTCTTAACACTCTTCTCTTTCAATTCTGATGCTTCTGTCTTTTCCTCTCACATTAACCACTCGGCACTTAACTATCTAAAAACTAAAATGTAAACCATAATCCCACTAAAACTTCCATGGGTTAGGTCTCTGTGGTGAGGGGCGTATAGTGGGACAGGGCAAACTTTGGCCTGTTATTGAGCCTTCGGTTGGGGGCGAGTAGGGCGCCACCGCGCGGCGGTGGTTGGGCTGGAAATTTGTCGCCGCGTGGTGGCGCTCTTCAAACCGCATGAGTAGTCATGGAGCGTTGGATGGTCTGTCCTAATACTTGGTATTATTTTTCTGAAATGGAGGCAAACAATTTGTAACGCACCTAGTTATATGGTTTCTTGTCTTCATTAATTGTCATGGTCCAATTTACGAGTACCAAACTGGGTTCATGAAAAATGTTCAAAAATGAAAAAAACCCATTAAAATTAAAATGAGGTGGATATACGAAAAAAGGAGGCATTGGTCTCTGTTACATTGGTAGAAAACTGTAGCTTTCTTGCTTGGTATTTGATGAAAATGGAGACAACCAATTTAAAATACACATTTCTCTTGTCATGGTTTCTTTTCTTCATGGTCATGGTCAAATTACTGTACTAAACATATGAGAAATGTTGATATGTATGAAAATGTATATCTAAAAACAGGAAGCATTGGTCTCTGTAAATATTGGTAGAAACCTATAGCTTTCTTGCTTGCTGTTTTGTTGTGTGTTTTAGTCTTCCTTCTTGCATGAGTAGATGTGTATGAGTGACCCTAAATTCCAGCAACCATGATACCACAATGGAGAGATGAGATCTGGCAGTTCTTGGTCACAGCTAGCCTGGATGAGAGATCAATATCACCCTGCCATCTTCTGCTTCTGGTGGTCCATGGAGGAGGAAGGTCGAAGGTCAAAGCAGACAAGAAGATATCCACCCAGGTGGGTTTGCTTTTCTTGTAACAAATCATGACCCACTTTGTATTGGATTAAGATGACATTGCATCACACCCTGATCAATTCCAACAAATTATTGTACTAACAGTGAAAATTGCAATGTTGTCTTTTTCTCACTGCAGCAAAATGGGTGGTTGCCCTTCGAGGAATGGACAGACACTTGGAGAAATGGACTGACCCACTTGGAGGAACAGACCGTCCCACTTGAAGGAATGGAGCTTCACTTGGAGGAATGGACCGACCCACTTGGAGGAATGGACTGACCCATTTGGAGGAATGGACAGACCCACTTGGAGGAGTGGAGCATCACTTGGAGGAATGGACTGACCCACTTGGAGGAATGGACTAACCCACTTGGAGGAATAGATTGATCCACTTGGAGGAATGGACTGGGCCCATGCATTAATGGAGCAATGGACTGACACACTTTGAGCAATGGACCGCTACACTGCTTGCCAGTATCACCCATCCATTTTGGGGAATGGACTAACAATGAAATGAAAATAGAAATGTAAGCAATAATGAGAATTCATGGCCTAACCTTAACCAAATAATGTTATTGTTAAATTGTCGGAAAATGTTGTCAAATCATCAATGATATTACAATATTATTTAGCTAGATAGAAATGGTGGACATTAAGTGCACACAATATTGGAAATTGATAGATCAGACAAAAATAATAGACAGGTCGCAATTTGACCAAGTCAGGACTGCTGTCTGTTGTGAATTTTGGTAATACGCTTGGACTCTGAAATGCTTTCAGCTGGGGGATGAAATAATAACATTATTTTTTCCTTGTATCTTTCTATGTATCTTTGTGAATTCTTAACATATAATTCGTAGAATAAACCCCTTATGCTAAAGTTAGAACAGCAGGAAAGGTATGGAAATATAAAATTGCCCCTACTCATTATTTTCTCGTACCATGTTTCTACATAAAAAGCCTGTTGAACAAAAACCTCAAGTAGTCAATAGTGTGGGTATTTACTTGAAATGAAATAGTGATCTTGACACTTCATAATTATGTTGAGATAATGGGTTCAAATTTGCCTTATTTGGCACGCCATACCAGTGTCTCATGCCCATTTTTTGACATCGTTAACACGTCCTGCGCAGTGCGCACGCGCTGTTTATGTCACTAGCCGTTCATTACGCGGCACTTACGATCTTTGGTGAGCATTGGCTGCTGCTGAATGGAGCGCACTAATTAGATCCAAAATGGCGGCGCCCAGTGCATGATAAGATGTACGAGCCTTTTCCATTGTACGATTTATATAATGGATGGCGTGGCCAAATGGCGGACGTTTGTGACTAGTAATTGCTGGAACTGGACCCTGGGTGGTGCCACCGCTGACTTGTCCAGTCGTTGTGCTTCCATGGATATGGTCTCTCGACTACAACATCAATACATGCCAGGTTTTTTTCAATATTAATTGTCCATGTTTTTTATTACAGCCGCCCATTTAATCATACATAATAGTTATGAACATTTCTAATAAGGCTAGTGGTCTTTTGTGATTCTAACTAATTAATCCTTAGAGTCATTAGGAAAACACAGTTTTACCTATGCAGCTTAAGATAAATCATTATATTTAATTCAACTAGAAGCCATTCGGGCTCTAAAAGGCTCGCTAACCCTTTTCAGTAGCCGATATTAGTTTGAGAATTCTGAATGACGGCAAGACAAAATGAATTCATATCTAATCAATCATCCTTGAGAATTATGAAAAATTGTAATAAGGCTTTTAGTGGCATTTATAGTGAGTATGCCTAATGATTCCTTGAAGTCATTAGAAAAATTAAATATTCAAAAAATATTAAAATATTGCCGAAAAATAAGAGGCGCATATTGAAGTCGACGCCAAAATAATAATTATGATACTTTCTTATAAAAAAAACCCCACATTGAATCCATAGGGCACATCTCTGAGCAATCCGAGGAATCATTAGCCAATTGAAATAATATTATTAAAAACAATGAAAACAAATATGAAAACAAATCTAAGGGGAAAAATTAAAAGTGACGCAACCGGATTCTGACCCCATGCTTCGTGGTTGCACTTGTTAATCCAAAATGGCGGCGCCCTGTTCATGAAACACTCATAGGCACATCTATAGGCAATCCGAGGAGTCATTAGCCAAATGAAATATGAAACAAAATAAATTTGAAGCTGATCATAACATGCAATAATCATGCAGCTACACATCATTTCAATATTTTCAATTAGAAATTGGAAGTGTCCAAACTTGAAAAATAACAGTAATTAACAATTTTCCAACTTGTGTTTGACATCTCCGTCTACTCTGAAGGACTGGCGTAGAACGTGCAACTAGCAACCGCGGGTTAGAATCCCTATTATGGCTGATTTTCTAATAATGATATTTTTTTACATATATTTTTAATATTTCTCATATTTCACTTTGTTTACGACAGGATGGTTTGCTAATGACGCCATGCTGCATATTTAATCTTGCTAAAATCATAATCCTCCAGGAGCCGCCATGTTGTCTGTAATGGTTCGCTCATCTTTTCAGTAGTCGAACGTAATAATGATACCTCTTATGAGCCTAACATAGCTGGCGTCATTAAATATAATTATATCGTAGGTATGGCGGGACAAATATGAAAAATATGAACAAAATTTCAGGGAAAATTGAAAAATGGCACAACCGGATTCTGTCCCCATGCTTCGTAGTTGCTGGTTCTACGCCATTATACGTGTGAAATACCGAACAGCCACACACAATCCAATGGGAAAGACCGACCGAAGAATTTTACCCGCGTTCATCAAATCCAGGAATACAAAATCCCTGCGACAAAAAGCATGGTATTAATTATTCTTAAAGTACTATCATAATTTGTCCTAATCTCCGCCCAATTCTTGACCAGTAATAGAAAAGTGTAGAGCGTTCATAGGAGACATGAAAAGCTGCGAATGGCAGTCAACCATGGCCGAGCCGTCTTATTCTGACCGAAAGTTGATTTCGGTCAAGGTTAAATTTGTTAGGCTGAATGATCGGTCGCACCAATGAACTCGGGAACGCCTACAATCTTGTTTTCTTTCAGATGATATCCAATTTATTAGGTTTTAATGGAATGCGTAGGGTACACTCACTTTTCCATCAAAGGAGTATTCCAGATTCGTTTTCTTTTGAAGTAAAATCCGGTATATTAATTTTTTCTCGAGAATATAGGTTTCTGGAAAAAAACAACCCAAGTATTCAAGCTGATTGTATATAGAATCATGTTATCACAACGTTGCATTACAATCTCTCTTTTTATTTTTAAACTAGCAAAAACTCAATTCAAATATGTGTGTCAATCATGGGACACCGTAGCGCTTTACGTGCATGCCAGCCGAAATTCAGGCCCAAATTTAGGGCCAGGCTCAGTCTGGTGCTGGTCACGTATACGGAGAGTATAGACTATAGACATGCTCTACAGACGGTCAATAGCGGGCGCCAGACTGAAATTCCATGGAGGCTCCCGCGTGCACAACACTAAATCGATCTCCCATTGAACCGTACTGTACAAAAACATAGTTCACTTTCAAAGCCAATAATCCAACACTCAAAAGTTTCTTAGTTCTTGTAGCTATACTGAATTTTGTAGTTTGGACCTTCACCTCTCATTTCCTTTAAAATTGTTAGCAGATTAGCAGATTAGCAGATTAGATTTTTTGCTAATTACCCCCATCAGAAAAGAACACCCCAAAAATGTGTGCATTAATAGTACTTTTGGGATAGATCCCTCCACTTCTGCAGCCAAATAGGGCCACATTTGCAGCCAGATATGTTCCAAATTAAAACATATGTAATTGAACCCCCAGGTTGTTTGACTCCAAAGATCCCAGTTGTAGGGAGTTGTATTTTTGCAAAGATGACAGGGGGCAGCATACATCTCTATGGCAACGCAGCACAAACACAACTACTACAAACACAACTACAATTAGAAATGTAATTCTAGACGCCAGTCAGGCACCCTGACGTCATTTCTAATAAACGCTGTCCGTGCCATTATGGTGAAGAGGTAGTGGGGAATAGTACAATGACAACAGAGGGCGCTTTTACATATATGACGGTGGTAATCGCGATCCGATTGATTCATTTTTTAAGTCTAAATACAACATTGGGAAGATCGGGAAACGTCGATGTCCACATAATTATCATTCTCTCCTAATTTACACGTTTTGTAAAATGGTGATGACAGAATCCTCATGTTGACATCTTACGGTCTGGGAGGCTGAACTTTTCGAGAAATATTCACCTTTGGGGTGTCACAGAAGATTTTGCTGCCAGTCTCCTAGCCTCCTTCCCTCTCTGTCCTCAGCCTCTCTCATTGTCTTGTCCAGCCCCATACCCGTCCATTTACTTATGTTGTCCTCCCATCTTTTCTTTTGTATTCCTCTTGCTCTCGAGGGTAAACAAGTGGGAGAAGTGTTTTATAGTATTGTAGGCCCATAGTACTGTGCATTTCGTGCAACGTGCGAAACGTCACACGCATTGTTAGCCTTGGTTAAAACTCTCCAAAGTAGGCCTTCCATTCAGGTTCGTTTTAGGTGTTCTATTTCATTTAAAGACATTCAGACCACATCTTCCACCTTTTAAGTTTGATCTTTTCGCTCTCACTTCTTATACAATTATTCAAACTTCAACAAACATTTGGCAAACTTGACGGGGTAATTCTGTATCTAAATTTCCCACTTTCCTGCAAGGACCATAGCCCACAGGCCGCCATTTTTGTGTCGTGTTAGAGCCATAATCCTACCATAGATGCACCCATAGAAGTATACGGCAAACTAGTTTCTCCAAAGTAGCATCCAACTGTTCATAAACCTTTACTGCCCAGGCAACGAATTTTGAGCAATTGTTGATGATAATGGGATACTTGGGATAGACAATTCCTGGTTAGATCGTTCTGTCAAAGTCCCTGGCTTCTTCCACCTCGCATAGTCGGGTAGCGGCTGCTTGGGAAGATCCAGATGGAGCTCGTGGATCTCTCACGTCTGCTGCCACTGCTGGTAGGCGATATATAGGCTACTTCTGCAGGATGGACTCCCGCGATAGGAGAAAATGGGCCCCAGAAGTGCCGTTGGAGCCCCCTCGCGGTCGTAACTCGGAGTGCCGACCATGTCACCAAACCCCAGTCCTCGGAGATATCCTGTCTGGCTGTCGTTTTTTTTTGTGAAATCCACTTCAACTTTTAAGATGGCATCCTGCCGACTACGCCATTTGTAGCCAAAAGCTGAACGAAATAATGTTCACCAGTGGTCGGGGCGGCGACTTTAGATACTGGAAGTGGACTTTTATTTCGTACCAAAAAACGACAGCCAGGTTGCAAGAAGGTCTGTTGGAACCATTTTTTTTTTTAATGAGTGGTCGCTATAAATTAATGGTTCATCTAAATTTAGAGAAGTCAGTTAACGGTGCAACCATGCTTATGAAGATTTGATTTTTCTTCCATTCTCAGCATTTAAAGAGACAAACATCTTTTCCACTGCTTATTGATTTAAATGAGTAACAGATATTAGTACGATTTAATGAATTACATTCAGATGGTATAACGTAATGTTCAACCTAACTTCAGCGACGGAGGGAAACCTTATTTTCATTTTTTTTCTGGAAAATAAATGTTTTTGGAAAAAAACACCAAGTATTCACGCTGATTGTGTATAGAATCATGTTATCACAACGTTGCAATACAATCTCTCTCTTATTTTTATTTTTAAACTAGCAAAAACTCAATTCAAATATTGTTTGTCAATCATGGGACACCGTAGCGCTTTACGTGCATGCCAGCCGAAATTCAGGCACAAATTTAGGGCCAGGTTCAGTCTGGTAGGTTCAGTCTGGTGTACACGTGCTGTGAATGTCAACACGTCAAAATGGTCAAGCCTGGGAGCAAGCTGATAGATGGGAAAAAGGTAATGAAACAACGAACTGAAAACTTTCTTGTTTGTGTGATTGAAGAGAACGGTTGAGTCTCTCCCTTTTGACAAGATTGAGACCCACTGTTTATGTGTCAAGCCTGTATTTGTGAATGCTTCGACTTCAGGTCTGTCACTCCATAGGAAATTAATTTAATGTACACGATACGCGATAAACCTAACCCAAATGCTCCTATTTTCGACAGGGCTGTTGTTTTAGTTTTAATATTTTATAGTGAGGATAATAAACTAAAATCTTGCCTTAAGTATTAGTAATAGTAATATAAGCGAAAGTGTTTTTCATGACTGGAAGTTGGAACATTCATAATCACAGAATAAAACTAGTCTGAGTAACTTGGACCCGACAAGTCACCCTTTTTTATCGAATTTTGAAATTTTGAGGGACGGGTGACTGTAGCCTACAGCCTACTGACCCGTGTAGATTTCGACACAGATTGGACGTTCATAGTGTGAAAAGGCCTATTGAGTTAACCTAGCAAGAGATATAACATTATGTTTGCATCGAGGAGAATGTAATTCAATGAGGGTTTGCTCTTGCTCGACGTGATAAACACTGAGAGCTAAATGCTTTGCCCGAGGCCTGATAAAAATATTTCAGGCAGCTCGGATGGGATTCGAACCCGCGACTCCCAATTTCTAGTGCAGATGTCTAGCACTGAGCACTCAGTGTTTATCACGTCGAGCAAGGGCAAAATCTCAAATGTTGAGTTAACCTAGCTAGTTAAATACATGTACCTTTCTTTCTTCCTTACACTTACAGAGAAATTACCCATGCACCTATGAGGGCTGCACCAATGCCTACATACGGAAAGATCACCTGGACCGTCACCTAACCAGTCACACAGGCAGAAAGGCTTTCATGTAAGCGGCATCATTTAGATCTAGCTAGGATTTGACTAGTTACGGTGACCATAACCCTCATCCTCCCAAGGGTCGGAGACCTGAGAGTTACAGATCACCATATATTAAAATGTAGAGAACTTTGAGTTTTCAGATTTTTTGTAACACTAGTGACTGTCCCGATTGCCCCCTTTTTTCAGTTACTGAGGGTTGCAGTTACTGCAAATCTAGGATTTGACTTTAATGATCTAGACTGTGTTCACTCCGAGTTGAGCATGACCTTGGCCACAGTCAAATCTGTGGGCATGCCCCTCCTCCAGTCCGTCCAATGCTGGCCTATCAGGATTTGGACTTTCGGTAGACCAGTTCAAGTCATTTTTGGCCCCCTCAAAATAACTTTGATTTTTTGCCCAATTTTTGGCATGTTCGACAGGTCCGCTACTGTCAGAATTTTCAGTTTTTGACCCAAAATCAGTTTTCCCAGATTTCTCTGAAAATGACTCCTCATGTATCTGAGAGGCCTCTGATATCAGTCAGTCTACTAGTCAACCCATTGAATTAATTTTTGTACCAAAAAATGGGCTTGAATTTTGAGCCAATTTCTGAGATTTTCGACAGGTCCGCTCCTGTCAGAGTTTTAATTTTTTGACCCAAAGTCAGATATCCCAGATTTTTCCACTCTGACATCAATCTGACTACCGGTGTACCCGTTGAAGTCCTTTTTGACCCCCAAAATACTGTTGAACTTTGATCCAGTCTCTGATGTTTTTGACAGGTCCGCTCCTGTCAGAACATTCATTTTTTGACCCTAATTCAGTTTTCCCAGATCTATCTGAGAATTTCTCCTCAGGTGCATGTACCTGAGAGCCCTCTGACATGTATCGGACTACTTCCGAAAAGAGTCTTTCTCTAAGATTTGGACGATAGCTGTGTCCGATTTTCAAAGGCCTTAGAGCGGCTGTATCCATCATCTGTCTGATTTTCTGAAAGTGGTTAACAGGTTAACAGTGACTGTGTGCTCAGTGCTTGTCCAAGTTGTTGCCTCAATCCATCTGAAGGCCTCCATAACGTTCGAAGGCCTCCATTCTTATTTGGGTTCCTGGCAGTTGCCTGGAAGATGGCTGCGGCAAGACATTCAGCTTGCGGGACAACCTGAAGCACCACATACGCCGATTGCATCGGGAGAGACAGTTCAAGGTAACAGGCCTGTCAGCAAAAGGAAAGAATGTCAATGGACCTCCATCGGCCGACCATGGTTAGAGGCCGTTCCTACCATGGGTAGAGGCCATTCCCACCATTTGTAGTGGCCGTTCCTACCATGGGTAGTGGCCATTCCCACCATTGGTAGAGGCCATTCCTACCATTGGTAGGGGCCATTCCTACCATTGGTAGAGGCCATTCCTACCATTGGTAGAGGCCATTTCTACCATGGGTTGTGGCCATTCCTAGTGGCCATTCCTGCCGTGGGTAGTGGCCATTCCTACAATGGAAATAGTAAGGATTTGTAGAATGGAACTACACTGGAGGCAATCCCCATGACTCCGTGTATGTTTTTGTTGTTGTTGGTAGTGCAAGTACGAGGGCTGCAGTAAAACCTTCCGTAAGCACCAGCATCTGACGGTGCACAGCTACACCCACACAAATGTCAAACCATTCAAGTAAGTCAGCCGTCTTCATTATGTAAGTCCAGACCCCTGGTCCCTGGGAGAATCACGAGAGAAAATTAACAAAATGAGGCTGTATAATTAGCACTGTATGTATGCAGGTTTTTCTTTTTTGATTAATTTATTACGCAATTTCACCCAATACAAGGCTTTAAAGGGTCTGTGCAATGAATATCACTGTCAAGCTCATTTTCTGCTCTCATCTAGGTATCTGAAGTGTGCAAACATATTGGCAAGCTTCTTTTTTCTTAGTTTTTACCTGTAAAAGTATCCTTATAAAAATGAGGGCGCTATTGTAAGGTCATGTCAGTAACCCACAAGTTAAAAAACAAAAGGAAAACATGAACTTTCAAACTGCAAATAAATCACTTTGCGATCATCCCAAACCCAAAAATCGATCGCTAAGCCCAAAATACATCGCACACCGATCGCTAAGGTTCGCAAAACGTTAGTGAAATCGGCCCCATGTCTCAGGACATTTCTTGAAGGCATTTTGGATGTTGTTTTTTGGGGGGGTTTGTGTGTGCGTGTTGATGCCTGCACTCTGTATTTATCCTATTGTTGTAGGTGCCAGCATGAGGGATGTGAGAAGGCATTTGTCCTGCCCAGCAGACTGAAGGCCCACGCCAAGACACACATTGGTAAGGAGATGGGAATCGGTCACATTGCTATTTCTCCCCCCCCCCCCACCCCCTTAACCCCTTTTGAATGGATGGCACCTATCATGGCTATAGCCGCTCTGGGACACCAGTATTTTTCTAAACTGTTGTTACCTTTTTTCTCTTTTTGTCATCAGTGGTAACCCTGGATTCATTGTTGTCTGTCTATCTTTAATTGCCCTGCGGCCAATTTCACCAAACTCATTGTACATGTAACTTTTGATCAATCGCAAGACGATGAGAAATGCACAGAAACCATACAAGCTATCAGAACTTACGATGGGTTATCAATCGCAAGTCGAGTTATGATGCATTGTAAGGCTTTGTGAAATCCACGCCTGACCTTTTTGTCAAGGCATACCTGACTCAAGATCCGGCTTAATACCTATAGGTCTTACCGATATCTGTTGACTGTGACCTAAAAATGTACATGTATGAACATGAATCATCTACATGTACAGTTTGTAGAGTCACCTTAGTTACCGGTACATGTATACTGTTTTTTCTACATTACAATGCCATGATGAAAAAATAAATGTGAAAACAAATGACTACCTTGGTGTCATTCTCTCCTCCCCACAGGTTACGACTGCAAAAATGATGGATGCACGCGTCACTTTGAAAAGTGGAGTGAACTCCTCAAGCACTTGAACCGGGATCACGTGACAGGTACGATGACGTGATCGAAATCATGAAGGGAAGTTCACCCCTCCATGAAAAAAATAAATGACCATACATTGTAAATTAAAAAATGATGTACAACAATGTTGCAAACTGCTTACTGACTAAAATTACCCAAATGGAAATCTGAAAATTTAATGGGCCTGACGTTTCGATCCTAGTAGGACCTTTCTCAAAGACAGAGAAAGGTCTTGCCTTTGAGAAAGGTCCTGCGAGGGAAAGGTCCTGCTAGCATCAAAACGTCAGGTCCTCTAACTTTTAAATGTTAGAGGGAAAGGTCCTGCTAGCATCAAAACATCAGGTCCTCTAACTTTTAAATGTTAGAGGGAAAGGTCCTGCTAGCATCAAAACATCAGGCCCTCTAACTTTTACATGTTAGAGGGAAAGGTCCTGCTAGCATCAAAACGTCAGGTCCTCTAACTTTTAAATGTTAGAGGGAAAGGTCCTGCTAGCATCAAAACATCAGGTCCTCTAACTTTTAAATGTTAGAGGGAAAGGTCCTGCTAGCATCAAAACATCAGGCCCTCTAACTTTTACATGTTAGAGGGAAAGGTCCTGCTAGCATCAAAACGTCAGGTCCTCTAACTTTTAAATGTTAGAGGGAAAGGTCCTGCTAGCATCAAAACGTCAGGTCCTCTAACTTTTAAATGTTAGAGGGAAAGGTCCTGCTAGCATCAAAACATCAGGTCCTCTAACTTTTAAAAGTTAGAGGGAAAGGTCCTGCTAGCATCAAAACATCAGGCCCTCTAACTTTTACATGTTAGAGGGAAAGGTCCTGCTAGCATCGAAACGTCAGGCCCTCTAACTTTTAAATGTTAGAGGGAAAGGTCGTGCTAGCATCGAAACGTCAGGCCCTCTAACTTTTGAGATTGATGTATTGCAGGTCATTTTTAGCCTCATTGATTTATTTCACAGAAATGTATTTTTCCGATTGTTTTAGTGATGTTTGAAAATGACACATTGTAAAAAAAACAAAACCTGTATGGCGGTTATGGGCGCTGGAAAAATGCCTGGCGCGAACCTCTTGATTGTGATCTGTGACACTCAAAGCGACATCTTCAGACTGATGGCCGGTGTGCACATTCATGTCTCCTCTTTCCTGTGTCTGTGTTTTTCAGAGCACAAATGTGAGCATTGTGGGAGGGTCTACACCAAGAAGTACAAGGTAAGAAGAGCACGTTGAATTGGAGCTAATTGACTTTAAGAGAAGCCTAGAGAAAGAAGGAGTTAGAGAGGGACTCAGGAAGGCCGGAGATAGGAATTAACATTCCTTTTAGAAAGGGCAAGATCGTAGGCAGTGGGAGAGCAAGAACCAGGAACCAGAATTCCAGATGGAGGCAGAGGGGGAAACCTCTGTCTCCCACCCAGGATTGTTATCTATAACCAAGAAATATAAAAAACAAAAGTGTTGCAAACTGGTGACTTTTTTTTAATGTAGGGATGTAAGCCTTCTGGATTTCCAGAAATGGCACGGTTTTTCCCCCCAGATTTTTTTTTTTATTTTTAATTTTTTAATTTTTTTTTTATGTCAAATTGAAGGGCGTCTGCACCCCTGCCATGAATCTTGCAATTGCATCTTTCGGTCAAGTAAGCGCTCACTTGCAGTCACACAATTTGTGAGCCTTCGGTGATTTTCAGGAAATGACTTTGTCGGTCACTTAATATATCCCTGCTTATGGAGAACCTTCAACCACAAGGGCCAAAGCAGGCCACTCAAGGTGATGGCTAAAAAGGACAGGCCCTCTGCAATTGTTAAGAGTTGACCAAGAACAAGGCTGAGTTGACGCTGCCAGTGCAGGCCGATACACTGTCACATGTTGCAGCAGCATGCCGCAGCTGTGGTGGTGGTTAATTCAAACCCAACCCTCATTACCTTGATGCGACAGCACGACAACGACCTGGCGCCATGTTTTGTAATATAGCGTCTTTTTGAATGCCTTTCTTTGGCCCGCAGTTACGCGAGCACGTCAGAACGCACGACAAGATCAGGCCGGTCTTCCACTGTCCCCGAGAGAACTGCGGTCGAACCTACCTCAAGGTGAGAACACTCACTGGCTCCCCGTAAGATAAAGCCGTTGTCAGATTACCAATAGCTGCCAACCATTCCTATTTTGGAGGAATCATTCCTCTTTTGACATGATTCAGGTTTAAGGTTAAGCAACAACGCTTCTGTATGTGACAAGACAGAAACAACCATACAATCAAACATAGGGCAGATCTCAACAAATGACGAACAAAACGAAACAGACAAGACAGACGATTGTGAGACAGTACCGCATTAATATTAATAACGATAGTACAAATAAATATAATTTAGGAATATCAGCCCATCAACTGAGTTTTTAGTCTTTGAAGTTTGAACAAAGACAGATAGAAGTGATAGGTTTGCGATGACACCATGCAAAATGCTCTTTTGTGAGTAAGTGTGGTTCTGAAAAGAACCGGAGAAATTCAGCATTTCGAACAGAGCATACTGTTCGAAACGTCGAGTTCCTATGGTTCTTTTCAGAACCTCACATACCGGTACCCACAAAAGAGCACTTTGCATGGTGTTACTGCAAACCAATCACTTCTGCTATTCTCACCACGAAAAACCTTCAAATCTCAAAAACAGGTAAAGAGGGTGATGATTTGAGACCATCATCTCGACCATTTTATGTCCTTTGTGAGGGCAACTTTTTAGAACCAGTCCTTTTGTTCTGTCCCCTGCAGCTGAGCAACATGCAGCTTCACATCCGGAATTTCCACGACGGCGGGCGGCCCTTCGCCTGCCAGCACCCCGGCTGCAGCAAGACGTTCATCCACAAGCGCTCCCTGGTAGCGCACCAGGTTGTCCACAGTCCGGACTATGTACGCCCGCCGCCAAAGGTATACTTCGCTTGGGGGTGGTTGAATGCAGTGGGTAGACAGGATCCCAAGAAACTAGTAAGGATTAGGCAATCCCCCATGACTTTGAGTGTGGATTTAGTTGGCAGTGCAAGCACTAGGGTTGCAGTAAAACCTTCCTGAACCACTTCGCGCCGGGACCTACGAAATCGGAGCTCCGTTGGTTTGACTATGCGACGGGGCCCTCCAAATCCGGGCACCACTATTGTCCACATTTTAAACTTTTCAGCTTATAACAAAGCAATACAAATTATGACAAAGTCCCTTTTTGACGCAAGTTGCCACATGAATTGCCCGATTAGCAGTAATTGTGCAATTGTGGGACTTTACTGTGGGACAATCGAGGGATTGTGTGCTGCCACTGAAAGCAGGCTGGGACATTGTGTTGGCATGCCACACAGCCCAACGGTCGTTGGTCAGGCAATGGAATCCCCCCACATTCTTCACCGCAATCTGTACGCTCGGTTGTGGCCGACCAACTAGAAGATTTGACTGCCTGGAGTGGAGGCTAGTCTGCGGTCAGGGATTGACTGTACCGTACACACACATGCACAAACAAGTACGTTACGCTCCATGACAATGTACAATGGGCCCTTTTTCGAACGGATACTCTTTTGACAAAAGCCACAACGATGTTGGAATTGTGCCAGGTTTTACTCTCTTGTACTCATATTATACTCTTATCGATTTATTTCACAGAAATATATTGTTTCGATTGTTTAAGCGAGATTTGAAAATGATGCATTGTTCAAAAACCCCCGTATGGCAGTTATAGGCGCTGTAAAACCACCTGGCACGAAGTGGTGAAAGGCCCAATACAACATTGGTACAAGTCAAAAGATTGCCAAAGTTTGTGTGTTCAACCATTAAACGTTCCAAAAAAGAAATCCTGCGAAGGTTTTAGCTCAAATGGTAATCTGAGAAAGACGAAAAAGACAAAAAAACGTCACGGTTTACGCACCGTACTGTAGTGTAAGAAACAGTTGTTGATGTTTGAGTGAAGATTTCTCGAGAAAGTACAGCATCGCAGACCGTAAGATTTCACCATGAAGATTCTATCATGACCATCTACAAACTGTGTAAACTTGAAGGGAATGTGGACATCGATGTTTTCCAATCTTCCAAATGTTGTATTTGGCCTGGAAAGCCCCTACACACCATTTGCACAAATCCAAATTTGCACAAACCTGACCAATTTTTGTTAAAGTAACTTACTCAAGTGGAAGTAAATACCGGCATCAGACATGCTGTGAACTTGGAATGCTGCCATTTTCATGAAAAGTGGAAATTTGTAAGGCTGTTGTCGACAAGGCTTTTGTCGACATTGTCGCGACAGAGAAAATATTCCGACATGTCGACAAGGTTTTTCGGTTGTCGCGACAAAAACAATAAAATACATTAGCCTACCTCAAGTCATAATGGCCAATCTCTGAAAAGAAGGGAATAAAAAGGGAACAAAAGATCCTAAAATTGTGTGCGGAGCATTTCATTTTTGCTTATCCACGCCGGAAAATAATAGTTACTAAATATGTTGGAAGTTGGAAGGGATCGCGACGCGACCAAAGAAAATCGTTCACCGAACGCATTTTGCCATTACGATGTACAGTATACAGTATAGCGCACGTTTCTATGGCCGGTCGACAGCAGTACAGTAGCTGGTATACGTTGCTGCATCGCAGGCATTTAATACACGTGCGTACGGGATACCAGTGCAATACAGAGATCGGGAAAGATCGTGGACGTCCGAGGGAAGGATCGAGAAATGAGATCGCACGTGCGTCGCGGTCGGTACCCAGTTGAAAGTAGCCGCATGTTTGGGCCCAAAATCCCGGCGGCCGCGTATTTTATTTCGTTGAAAAACGGACCGGAAGTACATTATGTACATCGGAAAAAGGCCTCCTTTGCCGCATACGTTCTAGGTTTGTCTGAATGTATGGCTGAATACGCGGCCTCCTCCGTTTTGGGGCCCAATACGCGGCTTGTTTTTGGGTGCCCAATACGCGGCTACCTTTAGCTAGGTGCGGACGGTGACGTCTTTTCTTTTCATCGAAACTATCTGGTTCTCCAACTTCCATGTACTGTACATGTGTCCACTGCAGCCGCTGTGCAGCGAATTCATAAATATTCATTATTTCTTGCAGTGATAACGCACGCATCGCCGATCGATGACGTCATGAATAAACAATAAGCAATCGCTTTTTTATGATTTTTTTAGGAAATTACGGCTGTAACACCCAATATCGGCCCAAAAATTATTTTGTTGTGTATAATCTTAAATACGAAAGCCATTAAAATATGAAATTTTATTAAAATTAAGATTATCCATGAAAACTAATTTCACAAGTTCACAACTATGGCGGTTTGTCATGCCCCATTCGTTTATTAACTAAAAAAAATCCGACAATGTGACTACAGATTTTTGACTAAATCGAGTCTCTGTCGCGACAATGTCGACAGTCGGCATAAAATTCTCGCGACATGTCGACAAGAATTTTTTCTCACGACAACACTACTAGAAATTTGGGATTGGATGAGAAATTCAACCCAAACCTTTCTGTCACATTGGGTAAGGATCAGTGCCCCCACTTCAAGTTGCCTTTGGTTTGATCAATGACTCAAAACAATCCACCCATTCTGTGTGGTCCCTCCCCCCCCCCCTCCAGCCCAAGAAGAAGAGAGCCCTCGCCTCAAAGCTCTCCAGCCACCCGGACGAAGGGTGCCGCTTGCCTGCCCCCGGCATCCGGGCTCCGGGGGAAGACGTGAGGGCGCCGACGGACGAGGCGCTCTCGCCGGAACCCGTCCATGCAATGGACACGACTGAGGACCAAGGAGAGACGCCCGGGACCAGCCGGGGGACAGCAGTCCCCGCGCCATCGTCCACTCAGGAGATGGAGACGTCGGGGTCGGGGACGGCAGAGGAGAGCTGAGACCACCCGCCGCGGGACGGGGGGGGGGGGGGGGGACGACTTACCATGGATACGCTGACAGACGCAGAAACCTACCGGTACACACCTACCGGTACCGGTACGAATGCCAAATTATTGTTGAAATGCCAAGATGTTCAGGGAGAGATTCTAAAGACTGTACCAGGTCCTTTTTCCAAATCCCGGCTTAGGCTCAGGCTTCAGCTTTGTCTTTCTTTCTTTTGTCCATTTTCAAGTACAAGGCATGAAAACGGGAGGCCTTTGGCTTTGTTTTGTTTTAATACTGCAGTGCATTTTGTAAAAAAGAAAAAGAATCTGAAGCATCAACTGCAACAAAGAACCTGTGTTCTCAGCCTTTTGGATGACACGGACGAAGCCAGAGCTGAAGCCTAAGGCGGGTTTTAGGAGAATGGCCCGGGGGGGGGGGGGGGATATCGCAAGCCAAACCTTACATTAAGCTGGAAAACCTTGCCTCTTGAGAGGAGGTGGCCAGCAGATGACCCACTCGTGTTTGATGTGTTTTTTTTTAATATAGTCTGTTGAAGACAAACCAAAAGCAAACATCAGATGGAGGTATTGTTGTGCTATCTCACAGTTTGAAGATATCATGTACTACTGAAGATAGCATGCAATATACACTCCAACTTTTCACTCCCAAATCAACTGGCATCGTTTCAGTTGAGCTGGTTTTGCCATATTATGACCGAGTTGAAGTCAAATCACGTGAAGGTATTGTTGGCTATCTTGTTTTATGAAGGAAGATGTTTCACGCTTAGGCAGCGCTGTGAAATTTTCCCAGGCTCCAAGGTTCTTCTACAATCGTCAGTCAGAGGTTCAATGCAGTGGTTAAGGACCAATTTCGCATCCAAAAGCAGGACAAAGTCAACTCTCAGGGAAACTGGCCTTTTTATCCTTTTGGCCCGAGTCAGTTGTTTTTTTACATAAGCCACAGTGAGCCAGAAGTTGTTCTGTAACCAGTTGGACTGGCGCTGTGTATATTTTAGATATCACTGAACAAAGACATGTAACAAGGATATTATGTGATATACAGTCAACCTTGGCTAAGCCGACGTCGTCTTGCTCGTCAAATCGCTCAAATTGGCAGTCTGAACAAAGTCCCAATTTCTGTAATAATGCATTTCCATGCAATTTCTGAAGTCTCAGTTGACAAATGTAATTACATGTACCAGTATGATTGACATGCCTACGGAGCCCACATGTACATGTATTTACACGTTTTATGTGTGAAATGTGGAAATGCGCTGACTTGGGGCAAGATGACTATTTACATATAGAATTTGCATGGAAAGTGCATTACAGAAATTGAGACTTCGTTCAGACTGCAGACTTGAGTAAGTTTACGAGTGCTTAGCCGAGGTTTGCTGCACAGCCAGGAGCACATGTCAAACTTGAATGAGTCTACATCTGTTATGTTTTTGACAGATTTAGAGTCGAGTTTTAGAGCATATACCCGGTACTGTTATTTCAGTACACCAGTTTTATCAGTTGAACTCAATCCCTCAAGTCTTCTAGTGTTCCTTTTGATAGCTGTCTGAAGGATTGTGACTTGGCCTTTTTGAATAATTTGTTTTAAAAAAAGGGGGGGGGGAAAATGATAGTCCATGATTGTCCAAGGATCAGATTTCATATTGGCATTCATTTCCATTCCTTCAGTCTTCCCATTTGTTCTTTAGAGCATATACCTACTGTTATTTCAGTACACCACATTAATCAATTTAACTCAATCCATTAAGTTTTCTAGTGTTCCTTTTGATTGCTGTTGAAGGATTGTGACTTCGCCTTTTTTAGTCATTTTCTGTCATTTTCCAAAAAATGGCCACCTTGATTGTCCAAGGGTCAGATTTCATATTACCGGTACTTTCATTCCATCAATCTTCCCATTTGTTCTTGTTTTGAGACAAATACATCGTACACAAAGTTGTCAGGATTGAACTTGATATCTCTATTTTTTTAATATTTCACTGTTCTCTCTCCTTGGCTTTGAATAACTACAGAATTTGCACCCATGTACTTGTTTAAATATAAAATTTGGTAGGTTTATATTTGGGGAAGTTGCTCCCCAAATTACAGACATGGACCTTCTTGTTTACTATGAGTTGCCTTGCAGAATAGTAAAACTGACATTCTAAGAACAATCAAAGTGAAGAACTCTATTGCTTAAGTCTATTCCATTCCCAGAAGTTGGCACTCAAATAAATGCCACCAGGTCCCAAGGACAATCCCAAGGTTCCCTTTAATAGTTACTTCCTACCACCCTTCTCTTCCTCCTCTCAGGAAGATAACTAAGGAAAACCACCATATTCTCCACACTTCAGATTGTCTGGCTGATGCCATTCCAAATTCGCCTGTTTTGGCTTTCAGGCACCCCCGTAACCTGCGTTACTTAATTGTCAAAGCAGAGGTTCCCCCTTTGGACACTTCACCTCCCACTAAATTTGGTACATTTAAGTGTACCTCGAAATGCATTGTTTATTGTTTGCAAAACATATGTCAAGGAAACAGACTCTTTCAATGGACATTCCTCTGGAACTACCCACACGACCTATGGCTCTATCACGTGCACTACCGTACCTCAAACATCATATACCTCATCTCTCGTAGAGTTTGTAATGTTCAGTTTGTTGGCGAGACCAAAAACACCCTAAACAAATCTATGGTCATAGGTCTACAATCAAAACCGGTAAAATGGACACCCCTGTTGGGTATCACTTCAATCTCCCTGATCATTCAATATATGATATGAGTGTACTGGGCATAGAATCCCTTGGTCACCAACTCACCATATTAATGTTGTACGTCTAAGCCGTGAGAAAATGTGGATGAAGCATCTTCGGACTATTCAACCACATGGTCTCAACATCCAGGAGGGTAATAACTAACACCATGCAGCTTTCTGATAATTCTTCTTTTGTGTTCACTCCTCCACACTCCTCTCTTTGATCTTTTCCCCTACCCTACTCCTTGCCCTTCCCTTGATCTCAACCTGTTTTCCCAGGGAAGACTTTTCCTGCTTAGCAGATGTTCACATCACAATTCACAAGGTGGTTTGTAATCCTGTTCACCCAGGGAAGACTTTTCCAGCTTAGCAGATTTTCACATTGCAGTGCAGTTTGTAATCCTGTTTACCCAGGGAAGACTTTTCCAGCGTAGCAGATTTTCACATTGCAGTGCAGTTTGTAATCCTGTTTACCCAGGGAAGACTTTTCCTGCTTAGCAGATTTTCAAACTTAAGCGGCTCTATGAAATTGGGCCCAGGGGCCGATTTCACTAACGCTTTGCAATCATCGCAAACATTAAAATCAATTGCTGAGTCTGGAATCCATTGCAACTTAGGTTCAGTGTATCGCTAAGTTGTGATAGATTTCAGACTTAGCAATCGATTTTGGCGTTTGCAATGATCTCAAAGCGTTAATGAAATCGGCCACTATTGTCTTAAACACTCCATCCATCATTGTTGCTCTTGTCCGTCGCCTCCTCCGCTCCTCTCTGGAGTCCCCTCGCTCTCCCCGGCCCCTCCCCTCTCCGGTCCATCCGCAGTCGGCTGGAGGCTGCCCTCACGGTTGCGCTGCTTGATGGCCGCCGCCTTCTCCTTGGCCGACATCGGCCGGAGAGTAACCATCAGGTTGGCGCCGTCCTTCCCACCATCGCGCGGCTTGTTCATGAAGGTCACCCTGTCCTCCAGGCCTGCCATTAGCTGCCGGACCACCTCCATCTAGGGATCAGAGCAAAGCAGGGTTTTACAACATAGACATGATATTAACCTATGGACAGTCGGTGTCTATTACAATTTGTTCAATTAGTTTAATTCCTTCAATTCCTTCAATTCCTTCAATTCGTCCAATTCCTTCAATTTCTTTAATTCCTTCAATTCCTTAAATTCCTTAAATTCCTTCAATTCCTTCAATTCCTTCAATTTCTTTAATTCCTTCAATTCCTTCCATTCCTTCAATTCCTTCAATTCCTTCAAAAGTTCCCAGTCAGTTTTGCCTTTGTTTGTTTGGTTTACAAAGTGTTAGGGCCCAGACACTCAGCTGGTGTCTTTTGACCACTCAATTACAAAGGGTTAGGGATTCATAAAGTCCAGAAGTGTATTACTCACTGGGCTGGTGCTGGAATGAATCACAGATATAACATGATGTTTTGCAGTCGAGGAGAATGTAATTCATTGAGGTTTTGCCTTTGCTCGACGTGATAATTATCACGTGGTACCCACCGCCATACAATGTTGGAATGAAACTGGAAAGGCCAATCCGTGCTGCAGATACTGCTGAGGTTTTAACACTTTTCTCGGGATACATTTATCCACAGCATGGAGCTATGCCTGAGATTTCTCTGGCTAATAGTGCAATGGTTTGCTGCCCTCTTTTACCCTCTCAAGCATTGTAATATTTTGACTGTGCACAATGAAACTACATCCGTCGGGTAACACAAAGGAACCAATATTTTTTTTTTAGGTTGGGTTCCGCAGTGAGAATTGGCCGCAATTACCTGCTGTTCTTTGGTGACCGGCTTCTGGCGTTTTCTCGCGCCGAGGACGGTCACCCGGACGTGGACGTTGGCCGCGCCGTCCTTGAACCAGTCCTGGACGTGCCGCTGCTTGACCTGCAGGTCGTGCGGTGCGATGTTGCCCGTCACCCTGGTCTCCTTGACCAGCGTGGGGGCGCTCTTCGTTTTCAGCCGCTCCCGGAGATGCATCTGCTCTTGGTGGAGCTGCTGGCCGGTCATGAGCCTGCAGGGGGAGGGGGGTGGGGGGAGAGGAGGGCTGCATTTGAGTGAGGCATGGGCATTGGGGTTCTCGTAGCCACCACTCTCATTATGATGAAGAGACCATGCACTGTGTATACGTGGAGCATGAGATGGGCCAGACCGGGAGCTTCTTCTGATCTCTCAAATGATAAAAAACAAAACATGGTCTATTTGGATATTGTTTGTATGTCAAACTAATACAATGAAAAATGAAGGGAATGACTTATCCTCACTTCATTAATCCCTGTTTTCTTTCATCTTCCCTGTCCCTTTATCCTTTGATCTCCCACCTCCCTGCTGTCCCTTTGATCCTCCCCACACTTTTGTTTGTTTTCCCTTTGATCTCCCACCTTGCTCCTGTCTCTTTGATCATTCCCACCCTTTGTGTGTACATCTGTGTCCCTTTTGTCTTTCCTCTGTCATGTGTGTCAAGACTTTCCTTCCCCTGACTGTATGTAAGGGGAGGGCAGGGCAGGGAAGAGAAGGGCAGGGCTGAGCAGGGCAGGGCAGGGAAAAGAAGGGCAGGGCAGGGAAGAGAAGGGCAGGACAGGACAGGGTAGGGAGGGTAGGGCAGGGCATGGAAGGGCAGGACAGGACAGGGATGGCAGGGAGGGCAGGGCAGGGCAGGGCAGGACATGGAAGGGCAGGACAGGGAGGGCAGGGCATGCAGGGCAGGGCATGGAAGGGCAGGGCAGGGCATGGAAGGGCAGGACAGGGCAGGGCAGGGCATAAAAGGGCAGGGTAGGGAGGGCAGGGCATGGAAGGGCAGGGCATGCAGGGCAGGGCATGGAAGGGCAGGACAGGGAGGGCAGGGCAGGGAGGGCATGGAAGGGCAGGGCAGGGCAGGAAAGGACAGGACAGGACAGGACGGGAGAGGAATGATGAAGTACCATCCTCAATAGGAGGGAGGCTAGATGGAATCCTGTTCAGACACCCACCTATACGTTGGGTAAGGCCGGGTGTCTGGGTTGGTCAGGACCAGTTTCAGGCCCGTCTCCTCACTCCGTCGTATGGCCGCGGCTCGATGCAGTGCCCCCAGCAACGTCCCGTCCTCATCCAGCAAATTGACGACCTTGTCGGGCACCAGCCGCCCAACGCTTCTCATGGAGTCCTGCAAGCAAGGAACCAACCGAAAAATCCACCCGCAAAAGAGTATTGTTATACATTGCAGTGGTCTCACATGACACACTGACACATTGCGAAGCAATATTGGCTCATCGGAGCCAAACCCTTATGGGCCCTTTTCCAAAACCCGGCTTAGGCTCAGGCTCAGGTTCCGGCTTTGTCTCTAGTTCGTTCATCCATTTTAAAGCACAAGGCATGAAAACGGGAGGCTTCGTTTTTTTTAATGTTATACAGTGGAATGTTGCTAAAACAAACATCTCGGGATCCATGAAAATTGTTTGGTATAGCGGTCATTCGTTATAGCAGTTGTGGCCAAAATGTTGTAGTTGTGCACAAAAATCGGGAGCCAAAGGGCATGTTCGCGATAGCCTAATGTTTGGAATATCGGTGTTTGTTATTGCGACGCGAACTGTCTACTATCATTACTTTGTATTTAACCATATACTGTACCTTCAAATCCTTCAAGCCGTCTGACGACGACTTGCCCTTCCGCGCTTTCCTCCGATCCGTCCCTTCCGCATCCAGTTCCTTAACCATCTCCTCGAAGGCATCCTCTCTGGTTGGGTCCGACGAGGAGGGCGTTTTCCTCTCAGTGGCGTCCGATCCGGACGCATCCGTGGACAGATGCCGCCGCGCGCAAGCCGTCGCACTCGACGCAATTTCATCACAGGCGACAGAAGAAAATAATCGGCTCCGATAGAAGGCGCCCTCCGAACACACCGTCGCCCTGGGGAGAACGACGCGGGATTGTCTCCTGGCGGTGAGAGGGAGAGCCCGGTCTCCATGGCGACCATTCCCGTGGCAACTGCAGGCCGGCACCGGAGAGGGGAGCGGGGAGTCCTTCAGGGCGCGGAGCAGACGTTGGGCCCCCGGTGCGAAAGTCCGACCGGCCAAGTGAGTCCCTCTCGAAAACATCACGATGAGTTGCATACAGTCACAGATTCTGCCAAAATCAAACCGAAATCAAACAAACAAAGGAAAAACTGACTGGGAACTTTTACTTTTAGAACAAATCTTAAAATTGGCAAAATTGGCAAACTTTGACTGGACTCAATGCTGGACCAGGATTTGAACCCAAGACCTCTTCTTAATCTTACTCTAGTCTTAGTCTTGGCCCATCTGAGCAATCACCCTTTTACTTTTAGTAAATTTAGAGGGATCGGGTGACTGCTCCAAATAAAAAAAAACCGGTTCAACCAGCCTGCAATGCTGACGAAATACAATCAAGTCAGGGAACCACACGGACAACTGCCGTAACAATAGCCACTGCGTAAAAAAAAGGTGACTTGTAATGTTGTTGTAATGTAACTTTTAAGTTGGAAGAATGTAAGTTTACTAATACTAATAGTAATACTAATAGTATTACTATTATTGTATTAATATTAATATTATAATTATATTTAATTTTATATCTAGTCCGAGTAACTTGGACCCGACAAGTCTCCCTTTTTGATCGAATTTTGACATTTTGAGGGACAGGTGACAAGTTACCCTTTTTTTATCGAATTTTGAAATTTTGAAGGTACCCGACTGCAGTCACCCGACCCTAAAAATTCGACAAAAAAGGGTTACTTGTCGGGTCCAAGTTACTCGGACCATGGAGGAATATGCTCGGACTAGTAAGTAGTAATAATCCCCTATCTATAGGCTATATCCTAACTAAGTATCAGTGAGTGTATTTTTTACTGTTTCGTCAATCATCCAAGGCCCCAATGGCGTGTTCTTTTCCTCAAAATGGAGATAGAGACGTTGTACAAATATTTACAGTTTTCGCTTACTTTGCATGTTGACGACTACATAGCGTCGACTACATGGCCATTGGTTTACGCACGTACTGTAGATACGTACAGTGTACATTATGGGGGCGGGGATGCGCGGGGGGGGGGGGGTCAGCACATGTGCCACAGCTGTTTAGTGCACATGCGCAGCCTGCTTTGCGAGTGAACACGGGTACCAGGCAATCCACATATTCACTGACATTAACCTCAAAGTTTTTCGCAGGTACTCTACGTAGCAATATATAGGCGAAGCCGGACAGCGTGCGAAAAAGGCGTCATTTTTAATTCACCCCTGGACGAGAGCGTTACTGAATTTTTGATTCCTCCCGACATGGAAGCTCTGAAAACTTCACGGATTCCCGCCAAATTCTCTGCCAAATATTCGTCTGGACGGAGCTGACAGATGTCCCGTATCGGTAGGCTGACGTGGCTTCAAGGAGTTCGTGTTTCTCGGCTTCCTTTGGCTTGAAGAATGAAGGTTAGTTCAATAGTTGACTTGTTTGGGACAAACCTGTGAGTGTTGTGTTGGTTTCCTTCCGTATCTTCTAGAATAGCGCCACATAGCGAACCAAGTTGATAATGATTTTGAGAACTTCATGGCTTCTCGTGAATTGTTCGGTAGAAGGTCTTTTAGTACCTGGCTCTATGAAGGAAAAGTCACCTTGCGAGTTAAAAATTCGACAGCTCCAATCGTCACCAAGTAAACAGTTCAAAACTGTAGGTGACGTGATGAAGATACGTGACCGTTTTCCTTTTTTTCCAAATGAGGCGAATTCAGCAAACAGTTTCCGTGGAATTGGGAGCTCAATATTGACAAAGCTGTCAGTTTTACCATGGAGGTAGAATTAGAAGGAGTTGGAACGAAAGCAGGATCAAACGTTTAAGGTCCAGTGCCGCGGTCGAAAAACAAACTCTGGCTTTCCGCCTCATTAATCCAATTACGCAAGCCCCGACTCGAGGTCGCCTCTCAAGCTGAACCTTTGCGCATGCGCAGTGGTTCCCACAACACTCAAGATTTTAGCGACTTTTTCTCCTGTGAAGAGCCGACTGGTACTGTATACAACCATGGATATGCGCGCGCACCATGAGTGTGGACTGTTATTGCGAAACAGCAAATAACCGTCGTGCGGGATATACGTCACGAGACTAAGCGCTGATTGGTCGAGGCGCCAGGTTCGGATTCCGAACCTGGCGGAGACGTTGACGGGACATTTACAGACAGTATTTTGGTGAGTTTCTGCCCGTTTTTCGGAAAAGTATTTTACCCACGATGTTTTGCGTTATCTGATCACATTCAGTATACATTTGGGATCAAGTGCATGTCCTTAGATTGTGTGTGGCGATTTTCAAAAGGGTGGAAAAAGGGGGCGATCGGGACAGTGGTGTTTCAAAAATGGTAAAAACAAGAACCTCGCTATAATTTTGTACATACGTTCCCGTAACCCTCAGGTCTCCGACCTTCGGGAGGATGAGGGTTACGGTTACCGCAACTATGTTACAGCATGGTCACTCCAGTTTAAATTGCATTCTTACTACAGACAAGGAGGTAGAATTAGATGACTGGTACAAGGAATCTTTAGAGGATGAAGACGTAGCCAAGGAAGCATCTACCTCAGCAGAGGTTGTTACTCCAGAACCATCTCTGTCCACTACTGACAATGATACAGCTGAGTCGGCTTCTTCAAGATCTACTGGGAACAACGCTAAAGTTCCAAGCAAGAAAGCAAAAACAACAGCTGCGAAGGCGACCAACAATAAAAGCTGCAAAGAGAAGGAAAAGAAATCCAAGAAAAAAGCCAGTCCAGGTATTTAATGAAAATTGACAACAGACGTAAATGAACTGTGTATGTGCAGTATTGCATATGTGCAGTATTGTGTACATGTATCATGTATTTGCTCTGTGTTTGAAACTGGCACAATCAGGGAGCTTTGTCTTGGGAAAAAAACAAACATGGGAAAGGTAACCTGTGCACGTAACTCTTCGGAAAGCAAACTCGGACAATCGTATAAATATATGTAAATATGTAAATACTAAACAAATATTATTATTCTTTCTATATTACACATATCTTTGCATTCATTTCAAATGAGACATCTTCATGTACAAATAACACCACAGTATACATGTACTTCTTATATACATGGTCCATCAGTTACATGTATTAAAATTAATAGATATGCACTGGTTTTCCAAGGACCAAGCAATTCTTCGTATTTTACCATCTTCATCCAAAATATGAGATCCTGATGGTTCGATCCTAGCAGGACTGTGCTCTCTGCCTTCGAGTAAGGTCCTGCTGGAATTGAAATGTCAGGCCCTCTTATTCTTTCTATTCACATTTTGGTCATAACTTTCAGTAAGTAGTTTGCAACATTTTTGCATACAGTATTTCTTTCAGTCAATTACACATGTATTTTACAGTCTAAACAAAAATTTATACTTGTACTTGTTTGTTTGATTTTTACCCCAGTGAAACGGCCAGCCAAGCAATTCACTTTGCTACATGCAAAAACCAACGCTTCAGGGTATGTGAAGGCTGCTTTGGAGAGAATACAGAACCATCCTGTATTTACAGGGACATATCCACTGGCTGTCTTAGCAATAAGCCTAGTTGCATCAGTGCTACAAGTTCAAGACTCCTCTGCATTCACAGACTTCAGCACAGCACTCGTCTCTTCTCTTTGGTTCATTGCATCGGCTGGAGACGAAAAATTTCTGAAACCAGAAGCTATGGATGTGGTGTGGAAACAATTCCATGAATTTAGACTGAGGTCCATCCATGAATGGAAATCTTTTCTCGAGTCCATCTCTATCAGAACTGATGGCAACCATGTTCACATTGTTTACCAACATATGTTATTATCTGTCATTACTCTTCTGATAAAAGACAGACATATTACTGACCTTCCCGTAACTCCTTCAAAAAGTGAAGATCCCATTTCTAAAGAGGAGGAACAAGTCCTCAGATATGTTGCTGGCTATGTACCCTTTGCTCTTTTTGAAAAATTCAGGAAACAACTAAATGAGACGAGTTCTCTATTTTGTTCGATTCTTTCTACCTGGCGTTCTTGCACCACAAACGTGGAACAAACATTTTTGGAGTACACTAATAAATGGGTACAAGTCCAAAATCGAGGGGGACTGTTTAACATTAATGATGATGTTTACATCTTTTTCAGAACTTTAGAGAATGAGGCACGGCCATTCCTCTCCAAAGACAACTTAGAGCAATTCGTTGGTAAAAACATTAAAAGATGTCTGAAAGATAAATTGATGTCCCAAAGTAGAGTTCATAATTACTGGTGTAATTTAACACGAGGAAAAATTTCCGGTGATGTCTCAAAGTGCCTGCTGGACACTTGTAAATTTATACATAAAAATCAGAATAAAAGCATTCTTGAAGGTTTATCTCAATTTAAAGAAAGCAGCTGGTCAAGCTTCCAAAAAATCTGAGAAGGCCTTAAGAAAGGAACTTGCATCTTAATTGCTTGTGCAAGAACTGGTACTAATCAAAAGCAGTACTGGACAATTATACAGGGTGGAAGTACATGTAAATCAACATCTTGACAAAGATTCAAATTATCACCCTTCAAGTAATTCCCATTTGACATATTGTGAATTTTTTGTATTACATATGTACATGAATAGCTTGCAGTCAAGATGCACAAAATATCTTTGATCAACTCTGGTTTTACAGAATCAAATCACTGTAAAATATGTCAAAACAAAACTTATCAATCAACATTTTTTCTTAACACCAGCCACCTATTATTGACATTGTATGCGATCTGACAAACTGGAAAATTTGCTTTTTATACATACACTGTATTTTGGACAAAGTGATATTCAAGGTGTTCAAAATTTTACTGACAACTGCCACTGTAATCTGAGGAAGTGACAATTTGACATCAAACATTGTGGTGGCTTGATTATTTTGCCAAAAGACAAGGGATAATTTGTTGCTTTGTGAAATTTGTGGAAGTGAAATTTGTATTCCCTGGTCTGACATCAAAATTATACTTCAACTCGCATGTCTGCAAGAGTATGGGACATTTTCTTTTGTATTGTGCACAGAAATGATGAATTATTATACTAATCCAATAATAATCTAGCAGAAATGAACTGGCATCCACGAGTCACTTTCGTTTTGGTAGTGGTGTGCTGTCAATGATGACGTCTTCAGGTGGCTGTCCTTTCCTAACATTCCCCTTTTTAGATGCCTTGGCACTGGTAGAAGCCACATACAAGGACAGCATGTTGTGGGAAAACTGCTCAGCTGTGGGGTTGTCCAAACTCCCTCCAGCAGACCGCTGCTTGCTAAAGTATTCCTCCAGCGGGTCCTGATTAAGTTTTTCACTTAAAAAGTACCTCACACCAGACTGAAGTAGAACTTTGGCGAGTTCGACAAACGAATGAACTGGAAAATTTGGGAAAAAACAAATCAGACAACACATATAATGAACACTTCAAAGATTGTAAATAGTGACCAGCTCCATAGGAAGGTGACATGTCGTGCAGCACAAATTTTGGTTTTTGGACAATTAAATGTTTCAGGGCAGGCGTTCAGTATACAATCTGTAATGAATATGAAGATACTGTACTGTTCTAATGCACGACACCATGTGTCATCACTGCCACAAAAAATAACTAGACAAAAACACGCTTGCAGTTAGACCTGAAGTTAACACATCAACATGCTTTCAGAAGGAGGGTGTACTTTTGATAATAAACTAAAATCATACCAGTAATGTGGAGTCCCTCGACTGTTTCTTTGCTGAGGCACATGCTCTGCCTTGTCTTGGCATCAAGTCCATCAATGGCTTGAACCTGGGTTTCCCACTCCTTGAAGAAGCCCAAGAAGTCGGACAGGAGCCACTGAAACAAAGGTTATATACGATAGAAAAGTAAGGTGTTGGAAGGGATGAAAAAATGTCAATTAGTGAGTGATTTTAAAGGAGGCCTTTAGAACCTTGAACAGAACTTTACCTCAAAGCGCCAGTCCTGTGCACTGGTGTAGGGTTCCAGAGCTGGCTTACGAGACCTCATGCCCTGAAGAGGATTGCCAACATTGAGGCAATCGAAAAACTGGTCCATCATCCTAAGGAACTTAACAGTGGATGATGTACCTGGCCGACCTGTGGACTCCAGTGCATTGGCCACCGTCGAGCTCAACATCTGAGATTTACAAAATGAAGAAAAAGGAACTCTTTTATTATCAACATTTTAAATTTGGTTATCCTTACACAGACAACTTACAACTGCTTTAGACATGTGTACAAATGAAATTTAAATACCGTATAGCTTACCAATACATTCATGAGATTATCATAGTAATTATGAGCATTTTCTACCTCCATGGTATGAGAGCCTGGCATTTCCATCCCAGCAGGACCTTCCTCAAAGGCATAATGAGGCATCAGGCCCTCATATTTTTTGATATTCACAATTAGGTCATTTTAGTCAGTAAGTAGTTTGAGAATGTTTTGCATATTTCTTTAGTCAATCCACAAGATTACTTATTGCACATCAGCACTAATCAAACCTGGTGGGTTTGGATCAGCATGGAGACATAACTAGGAACAATCCCCCTCAAAAAAAAAAATATCTGCATATGCACTTACCTGAGTTGCCAAGTAGACTTTCATTCTTAACGAGGGTGTGAGGTGAAGATGGTCACTTTGGATCTTGTGCAGACGTCGCAGACCAGGGGAGCTCCTTTGCAGCCCAATATCCCACTCATAGAGCTGGAGAAGCTGCAACCAGCTGATGCTCTGCTTGTCATACTGCATATAAAATAAGAGAAAATAAACATACAGGCTGTACTTCAAATGTTGTGGGCAATCGGCAATGGCAAATAAAGTAGAATTCTAATTTGGCCCAGGTTAACATTTCTCTGATTTTTGCTGCATAAAGATATGCATGAAACTGTTGAACAGTGATGTCACTGTACAACATTTATGATATTTTGAAGAAAATTGCTTTTGTGTTATCTTTTCAGCAACTGTTGAAACCGGTTTAAGGGAAAAAGCTCGAATCTCTGTACTAATTGATTTCAGGCTTTACACTACCAACATTCAAGAGAGACATAAGAGAGATGAAGACAAACAAAGACACATGCAAAAGTTACCATGAGGTTCTTGGTCTTGTTGTGATAGCCAGAGTTCTCCAGATTATTCCGCGCTGTCTTCATGAGGTGTGGCACGTCACAAATAAAGTACAACTGCCTGGATGGATCAGCAGGGTTTGGTGTGCTGTAAATGGTGCTTGTTGGAGTTCCATCCCCATGCAGCTTGAAGAATTTCCGGTTTGGGGAAGCACCATCACACACCAGTGATCTTACTTTAAACCCAGCTAACTCTAAGTAGAGGATGGCATCATGAATGCATGGGAACAGCTGGTTGCTGGTAACGCCTTTGGTAGGGTAGTATGCCACAGGGGTATGGAGAGAACTACACAAACCCCTCACCATTAACACCAAGACATGGCTTGCCAACTCTGGTTCCTTGTCTCCCTTGCATCGTCGTTGGAAGTTAGAAATCTCATTACTGATGTCAGAAATGTCGGTAAAACCAATTACCTTCCCTGTTCTAACCGAATAAACAAGATCTGTCTTGATTTTCATTTCGTCAAAGAGCAGACTTATATTTCTGCTCTCTTCACTACTTGAATCAATGCGGCAATCATCACAAACTCTTTGAAGGAGACCTGCATTGAAACCGGGGGAAGCATCCACAAAATGACTATAGGGATGGAGAGTGGAAGGGTGGGGGAGTCTCATGAAGCCCGAGTCTCGCATCAGGTTGTAGGCAGAGGCAGATTTGCTCTGAAGGGCAATGCACAACCTAATTATAGCAGGGTGCCATCGCATCTGCTTGCCCTTCAGAGCCGACTCTCTCTGTTGCTCCCACATGAGCCGAGAAGGGGAACCCTCAGAAAACGCTGCCGTCATCTTGTCATGACACTCTCGTAGTGGTGCCTTCATGGTGTCTTCCTGTTGTGCTTCTAGGAGAACTGCCTCTTCCATCAATGCAGATATCCTATCCTGCAGACCAGCATTCTTGCGTTTCAAGTTCCTTCTTTCCGTCTGGAGGTTCTCTGCCTTCTGCTTCATTTGGATCAGACTCATGCTTTTGTACGTTACAGATGAAGAAGCACCCACAAGATTTCCCTGTTTACCCTTTAACCGATGAATCGTTGCAGACAAATCGCTCCGGTGGATTCGACAAACGTCACACCTAGACTCAGTTTCAACGAGTAGAAGGCAGCTTTTATGACGGATTGTCCTGCCACTCACCCTGTCCTGACTTGTGATTGAAACTGGAATCTGGCCCTCAGGACCCTCCTTCAATCGAATTAATTCTTCGAAGTCTTCATTTCCTGGACACACATACCTCCTTGCAATGAAATGGCACAACCGGCCACAATCCCTTGAGCTCATCTGTGCAGGAATGTCCAACTCAAAGTGATCACTGTCAACGCTGACATCTGCAATTGTAAGCTGCCATGATTTATTGCAGAAAATCGACACAAAAACCACAGGATGGCCATCTGAGCTCATCTTCATGATCTTCAATGAATCAGCTGTGTACCAAGGTAACAAGACGTGCTTGAATGCCTCCGCTTGGTAGTCAGCCAGTTGCACAGATATTGGTGACACACATGAAGGTTTTCTACACAACTCGCATTCACTTTGACCAAATGACGGCAGAGGAATACGGCACTCGGCTGACTTCATATTCTTCTTGCTGAACTTGGTCCACCATTGCCTCAACTTGACCTCACAAAGCTTGCAAATAAATGCCGGATGCAGAGAGGGGATGTCATCACCAACTACAATGCCGAATGCCACTTCAATCTGCCTGGCAAATTTTTCCTTTGGAATAGGATGTCGATTCTTTGCAATGGCCCGAGATTCCCCACATAACCTGCACATACCCCACAAACACTGGGAATGAGGATTGCCATCCATCACAACTGACATCAACGAACACGGAACAGTAACAGGCAGACCTGCATGTGAAGAACAAGAAAATAAAAATAATAAATGACATAAATAATGTCTAATATTTTGATTGAAAAGGCAATGACAATTCTTCCTACTTAATAAAAACTGACCCACCGTTTCCTGGGACTGTTACGGTGTACATAAAAAAAAAAAAAAATGATTGTTACATGAAAGGAAAGCTTATTGTCTTCTCTTTCAGAAACTGTGCGAGGCAATTGTATACAGCCAGGTTCGAATGTGTGCCGTTTGAAGAAGTAAACCCGCACTGTCAAAAATTGGGGTAATGTGCCGTGAGGCTCCATCTGTCCATAGGAAACACGAATTTTTTTACTGAATTGCCCATTTTTCAATTGATGAAAAAGTGCACATATTATTCACCTTGAGTGACTTTGAGTTTGAGTTTTTACAAATTTGTCACGCGTATTTTTGCAAAATAATTAAATGTTGGAAAATAAATGAATTTTTTTGATGCGGGACCTAAATCACATGCGGCTGCTGACGAGAAACTCACAATGTAATTTTATCGGCCTAAACATGATTTACATATAAGGTAGAAAACAAAATGCTGTCCGATATAGGGAAAGATATATTTCTCTAATTTGTTTTAACTGAGAATATTTTATCCAAACAAATTTATCCAAAAGGTCCTGCAAGGATCGAAACGTCAGGCCCACATTTCTAGGATATTCATATTTTGGTCATTTTCAGTAAGCAGTTTGCAACATTTTTACATATTTCTTTGAAAATATTTTACAATTATTTTTTTGAAAATAACTTTAAGCCACCAAAATGAAAGTCAACACTATATAAATACACAAAGAACTTTGTTGAAATGCTACTCAATCAGTGGAAGAATACAAAATTGGCGATAAATAATTGTTTTATGGCCAAATATGCCTGCCTGTTAATGTTATTGTTAATGTTATTCAATCTTAAGTTGTGGGTTTCTTAACAGCCCAGGCCTACATTTTAGTAGTACAACTACTACTCAGTACTAGTACTAGTCCCCAGTGAGTGATTCAAACCGCTTTTTTTAAGTTGATAAAAACCACGAATTTTTGCGTAGTGGTGACAATACTTTCGGGGGTAAAAAAAGCTCAGGCATTTCGCAAAATTTTGTAAAAATAGGCTTTTAAAAGTTCCCATAACTTTTGTGTAATACATCGTAACGCGATGTAACAAAAAGCAACGACAAAGGAAACAAAGAAACTTCGTCAAAAAACATCTTTCAGCGGCAGGACACAACCGGAACAGCTTCAAAACGCCGTAAAATTATCATCAGAATTCTTTCATATCTCATATTTCACAAAACAAGAAAATGTATACAAACCTTCGAAAGAAATGTGCAGATTTGGCGTCCAAGATACCGTTGGAATCAAAATTTTCCGCTGCATCAACTGGGACACATGGCGCAGTGCTATACCCCTTGATGAGCTACTGCGCATGCGATTTTCAATTGTTCGTGCTCACAAACTTTACTCCAATAATGGATTCTACTCAAGAGGCGCACGGGCTGATGGGAAATACGCGGCAATGGACGTCGTGCACAAAGGGCTCTTATCGCGGTCCAAGATCAACAGTGCCTGCGGGTGGTACCATTGGTTTAGTGCAGGCCGGCCAGGCTCGCTAATTGGCTTTTAATGAGTAGGCCTTTCGTTCCAACTCCTTCTAATTCTACCTCCATGGTTTTACGCTGTCCGTGGAGAGACTCCTTAACGGATGTCTTCAGCTGCTGAAGAAAGAGGTCTCTCAGTTCCGGAGTGTATTCAGTGAAGCAATCTGGCACATCTACAATATCACCAGCTTCACGCCATTCATCATAGAATGTGGAATTCCACTGTTTGTCCGTGTAATGCACTTTACAAAGAGTTTATTATTCACAAACTTGGAGTCAGTGACGATCAGCTGATATAGTGCGGATGTAGACCACGTCTTACGTCTAAGTTTTTCCTCCCGAAGAGCGGGGCCGCTGTTAAGTTCTCTGTAGTTAACTTTCCGTTTCCGTGGTGCCCAATCTCCCATTGGCTCTTCACCCTCACCTGTCTGGATACAGGAGTCTTCTGCCATGCTATCATCAGGGGCATCATCATGTATGTGTTTGGCCACGAACTTGCCAACAGCTCTGTCAAGACTTATAAATTGGGACTCCCTGTAGCTACGTGGCAAACTTTGCCAGGAGTAATTATTAAGTACAGTGATCACTGCAAATATATGCTTGCAGGGTAAGAGTACACGCTGGAAGTCAATGCATTCACAGAATGGTGACCATGCCTCATCACCCAGGTAGACCTTGTAGTTGTACGCCTTCATTCCACAGAAAGGTTCGCTCTTTACCTGTTGAAGAAGAACAAATGGGTAAACCTTGTTGAATGAGTAGGAATTGGTAAAGTTTATCAAATGCAACATTATTTCAAAATTGCAGAAATCAACTGAGATATGGATGTTTTTGTTTGTTTACCTAATATGGACATCTCGCTTGGTAAGTAGACAAAGTAGTAAACAAATAGAAACGACTGTATCTCAGCACTCTAGTACAGTGTAGACTGGATTTTTTTCAGGTATTATAGTGTGAAGACTACAGAACACAACAGAACAACTGACTTGGTAATTAATATTAATTAATACTTGTTAAGTCTAAACAAAGCTGTCATGAATACAAAAGTAATTCAAAATTGCATTAACGACAAATATCAATTTCCGGTCAACCAACCACCTTTACACCCTTTTGTATATACATGTACAGGGTATAAGCTTAAAATTTTCAGAATTTGTTTAAAAAATCCTTTAAAGAACTTAATTAATTACGCTTTACTTTGTTTACCTTATGTGGACAACTCACTTGGTAAGTAAACAAAGTAATAAACAAATATAAATGACTGTTTCTATTAGTATTTGTGTGAGCACTCTAGTGCAGTGCAGACTTTCTAGACATTCCTATATCGTACATCCTTGAATTTTGTCTGGTGTTTACATGTGGGAGGTGATCCAAGAAGCATTACATGTACATGGGGTCATTTGTTTTTTTTTATTGTACGTGTAATTGGATTTGGCCATTTACTCTTTACCACCATATAATAAGTAAACACAATCACTCTGTAACAGCCTCAGGAATTATTTCTAAATTGCCTTCTTTGTAGTCTTCCACAAATCTGTAGGAATACACAGCATCATAATTTTCATACACTATGTTGTACCAGTCAGGAAAACCAGGTACCTACAGTGTAACTGATAAGGCCAAAAAAAAAAAATCCTGTGTTTCCGATAACATGTGCCAAAAAAAGTTGGGTCGGTACACACATGAATGTGAATCTGCAACATCAATAAAAGTTGTTCATGTTTTATAACTACAAACATACACTTGATGTTGAACGTATTGATGGCAGCCATGACCGTCATCGTTGACATGTCTGGCACGTCTATCCACGGCCCTTGTTCCGAAATAGCACAACGGACAGTTGTCGTTATATCGATTGGGTCATGCACTTGCTTGATAATATCAAGGAACGTGTCTGCTCCTCTTACCGATATAAATATCCTTTGCTTACATTTGTTTAGGCTGCAAATATCTGCTATAATGCAGACTAGCGCCATGTCTCTTGACGGGACGCGCGACGAACAACGAGGCTACGTTCGGCCAAGGCACGCGTGCATGCGTGTTTTAGTCTGGTGTATGTCATTACTTTGGTCATACGCCCAATCCTCGGTATAAGTATTCGGGAACCAGACTTGTCCATCGAGTCTTGGTTCAAGACGTTGTTTCTGTAGATACTCGGTCTGACCGGACCCGCAGCGCACGCGCACACGAACAGCTTCCCATGAACAATGCAAAGGCTGTGTCCAAATATTTTGTCTAAGGCAAGGTCTTCGCCCCATTGGAAATACGCGGAAACACTTATCTTGCCCAAGACAATAGACCTAGCCGAGTGCGGGTAACTGCAACCACGGCTTGAATCAAGACTACGCAGGCACATGTATTTTTCTATCCCATGTGTCCCATACAAAGCGCTTTATTGGTGCAAATGCAACATCTCAACAGAAGCGGACCAATCAAGCGCTCTGTTATAACTTATTGGCTCCGTGGATGACTTGCAGCTGCACCAGTACTCGACTCGGCTTGCGTAGGGCATAAAACTGTGTCCGCTAGCGGAGCGGTTGGTGTTTATTGGGCTCACCATACAAGAACTATTCCGTTCAAAATCAGCGCCGCGCTGGGGAATTGCAAAAAATTCATGGAAATATCTCTGTTATGCACATTCATTTATTTCGCTTTCATTTTCTTCTTTCATTTTCTACTTGACTAATTTAACGTTAAAAAACAAACAAACAAACATCCAAAAAAAAAAAAAAAAAAAAAAAAGCTGCCGACTCGACCACAGCGCCCAAAAAATGGGTCGGTCGGGTTACCGGAAACACAGGATTTTTTTTTTTACGCCTAACCTGTCCTCTGTAGGAGACTTTCTCATCATCAGAAATGAATACATGAGTTACACTTTTACCAACAAGTAATGGCACCGCAAAACTCTCTCGGTCAGGTGTAGTCTTGGGGACAGACTGTCCGTCACTTACAGACAGAGCCGCATCAATGAAATGAAATAGATGATTCATTAATGTATCCCAAGATTTGGGTTTTCCATGCTCTGTAAACGTAAACTTTTTATCCTCCTCTAAGTACTGGTTGAGAACCTCTTTTCTGAATTGAATTTATTTTTTACATGCTTCACATTTTTCTTTGTTGCTTGTGCATTGGTTACCGTAATTTTTTCATAAACTTTATCCCGACTTTGCCACAGGCCTGCATCAATTGTACTACAAGTTAAATCTTCCTTTCATTTCACTTTATTTTGATCAGATTTTTCCCTTTCCTTTTGTTTTTTAATTTGCTTTTCAGCAAGCTCTTTCTGTCTTTTCTCATCTCTTTGTTTCATTTTTTCCCGCAGATCTTTGCTACTGCTCATTACGTCAGTGACAAGTCATGACAAGTTTTTTTTCGCTTACCCAATAGAAAATCTAAGTAGCCAAAAACCCGCTCTGGTAACTTATTGTGTTTTGGTGTGGACATTGTTTCTTTATGATATGTCTGATCTTTCTGTTGCTTGTAAATCTCACCACCTGGTAAATAATCTATTACCACAAGGCCTATAAGTTGTTTCCTTGACCATGAACATTATGAAGAAAATCAAAAATGCGATCATGTAAATGAAAGACACACCCCCCTAAAAGAAAGACTATGTTAAATCGGTTCCCCCTGAAGTTCTGTAAGTATTGCTTTAAAGTAATACCATTATTCCTCAAGTATGTTTTCCACGCCCTGTGGCATCCACTCTTCTCAAAGGCACCCTTTGCTAACGCCTTGCATACATGTACATTTCGGACTAATCGAATAGTCCCACTGTCAGATCCAAAAATGGTGACACCAGACAATGAAATGGCACCAACACTGGCTCCTCCCAGTCTAACCTTCTCAAAATTCTTGACAGATTTTCATCTCGGTCAATTTACTTTTGGCAGCATCTGAGAAATGATCCCATCCATCCTTATACAGGGGGAGGCACGATTCCCTGTAAGTTTGGAGGATATCATTAAATTTACTCTCTGTCGCTGCCCTGTCGCTCATTGTATTTTTAATTTGGCAAAGTATTTGTTTTCCAGTGTTAGTGCTTTCATTGTCTGGTACCACCTCATTACAAATATCTGTTATATCATCTAAAATTACTTTCAAAGTGCCAAGTGTATCTTCAGCACTTTTGGAAACAATTTCTCTGAGCCCTAAAACAAAAGTTTTCTTCATCAGATACTGTATATGCCATGTACATGTCACCTGCTTTGGGGGTTTCATCTGTGCCTAAAGTTAAATTTGTTTTCATGGCAAGTTCCTCCATCTGTCTTTGGGAGATCAGCAGCCGTTCGTCGTTCATGTGGGAAATGGTGCGTCCAGGCGGTAGCTGGTCTGCAGTTTTCCCAACCAGTCCAAGTACCGCATCAATGGCTTTTCCGATGTTATCAAAGCCCACATGCAGTGATAACAGTTTATACACAAAGATGCATGCTTCTGGGCTGTAGCACATGTGGCCTTTTTCATTTGGCCTCATCATGTGTACAACGTTGGATGTTTTTCTTGAAGTTGATGCTTAAGATCTGCATTTTGTTCTTGCAGCTGGAGGATGTCTTTGCGACACGTAGCTCTTCCTCCAGCTGTTGAACGGATTCATCTTGATCCCCCGCCTCTAATATGAGCTTCTTCCTTTGCAGACGCTCCTTCTCTTGGGTCAACGTACGCTTGGCTTTATGGAGAGTGGACACTCTTCTTTCGGATGTTTCAAGATTGCCAAGAATGCTTGACACATTAGCCCGCTGCTCTTTGATAATTGTCTGATGTCACTTTTCCTTGTGGGTCATAACCTTTGAGTTTAATATACCCCGGTTATTCAACATTTCTAAAACTATTCGAATAACATTAGTTACGTTGGAAACTTGGAATACGACACATGACATGATTCCCAATAAAATTCCACACACATTTATGTAAAAAGGGAAAGTATTCATTTTTCTCTGTATTGTAAAATGATGTTCTTTGCCCTTCACCTTTATTTTAAAGTTCCTGGTTTTCATTGGTTAAGGAGTCATTTTTTGCCAGTAATTGAGTTATTATTTCTTCTTTTTTGTTTACCGGTAATTTTCTGATGCAGCTCTTAACATTCCCTCTCTAGAGAGTCAGTGTAACTTTCTGCGAGCTGCTTACACGAATCCTCTTCCACTTTTGCAATTTTTTTGGAGCGCTGAAATTCGGTGTATAAGGATCGTTTTGACTTTTTCTAGACGGGCAGCAAGTTTAGAATTTGTCTTATCAAGTTTATTGACCAGTTTTAGTTTTGCATGATAATTGATATTTTTTCCTGGTGAGATTTCTCTCTCCTTTTTGCAAGTTTTTGGGAGTGAGGGGAAGGCCTGCCTTGAAGTTCAGTTATTTTACTTATCAACTGAGCATTTTTAGTTTCCAGTTCTTCATTTTTTGAGGTTAACCAAGGTTGACCAAGGTGATCTGAAAGGTCTACAGGAGATCACGTAATTAATCATGTGTCCCAGGTCCATCACAGTGGTACTTATAATTGGTTAGAGTGTGCAACACCTTGAAACATTCGTACTTGTGCACTGGCAAATTGCACTGTGTACACCAGTTTGTGGTTCGGCACTTCTTTCCATGTGGTGGGGTGCATACGACACATTCCAACCTTTGTCGTTTTCCATTGTTCAGAATGGTTGGGTTCAGGCAGTCAAAATGTGTCTCAACTGGACGCATGGGAGCAGGACAACTTGAACGGCGTCCCCTTTTTGATGGCTTGCGCTGGAACTGTTCTAGAAGAGTAGAAATGATGTCGAGGCGAAACTTATTTCTGTCAACTGCCACACCAGGATGACATCTCTTGTAGATGACAAGAGAATTGACAAAGGTGGTCTCTAACACTCTTGTGGGCAAACATTGAATGCCACATGTGTTGATCTGCAAGATCTACATGTACCCCTCGCATATATTTTGTGTACAGTTCAATGGCATTTGGCTTCATCACTTCCCGTTTATGGTTTGCTGCTGTTTTGTCCTTCTGGGTTTTTGAGAATGTCTTACCGGTATTTGTGTGGACCGATGTAACAAGAGACACCTTCTTTTTGTCTTGCCAGGACATAAACAAGAGTTTCCCTTCTTCCACAAAGAGTGGGAAGTCACCTTTCTTTGGTTTTGCATGTTTTATAGCATGCGGAGTTAGTGCACGATTCACTCTAAGAGTGCCACAAGCACCAGTAGCGTGTCTTGAGAGCTCTAGGAATAGGTTTCCTCAGACGTATGCCTTTGTGGGGATTTGATACATTGAGGCAGTCAAAAAACTGGTCGACCAAGCGGATGAATTTCAGCAAGGATTCTGTGCCCGGCTTCCCCTGTGATTCAAGCACATTGGCAACGGTGCTACTCAAAATCTGGACATAACAAAGTACTGTACATGGAAAGAAATAACACTTTATACTAACCAGTTGTTTCCATGAACTATTCAACAATGATAAAATTCAAGGGAGACTTACAGAGACTGGTTGGGGGAGTGGCAAGACGATAAACAGTAACAATTTATTTGGTTATTTAAAAAAGAGAGGAATTGTAGTGCCCTCTTAAAACCAATCCCTTGTCCATCCACTGTCCACAATGGAGAAACTACCTGTGCAGCCAAGTATACCCGCATTCTCAATGCTGGGGTAAGATGAAGATGTTCATGTGTGATTCGGTGTGACAATCGGCTGGGGAACACTGAAATTGGCGGTGCAATGGAAGGAGTCAATCCCGCCGCCTCCTCCAGTGATCCACCCTGCCTGGGCATAACGTCAGAGTTGGAAGTAGCATGGTCGGAGTCGTCCTCCTCCATTACCACATCTTCCTCCGACGCAGGAACAGACTGGGTGCTCTCAACACTGCATAAGTCGCAGTGCCAAATGTCCTCCTCGGTCATTCGCTCGTACAGCTCCGATGAAATAACCGTGTTGCAGGTGCGATGCTGCCAACGATTACAGGTATCGCACTGCAACCCATGCTGTTAAATATTGATTAAGAACCTCTCTTCGAAATTAAATTTCAAGTGTGATATCTTTCTCTGTATCTATCACACTGATCCACCTTGTCTTGAACCTGCTGGGGTGACTGCCAAAGACCAATTATCAAATTTGTCAAATCTTCCTTTCGTTTCAATTTCATATTGCGACTCTTTTCCAACTGACTTTGCTTCTCTTTCTGCTTTTTAACAAGTGCTTCGTGTCGCATTTTTTCTCTTTGTTTGGCCTTCTCTCTCAATTCCTTTGTGGGCTTTCCTATCACACTTTTGATCAATTCATCCATTCTTTCCTGACTTTGGGACTTAATAAACTTGGAAGTCTTGTTGAACACAAACATAACTTGTGGTTCGTTAGCAACTGCTGAGGCACTTGGGCGTTTCTTAATCAAGTAGTCTAAATAACCAAAGATTCTTTCGGGCAATTTATTATGTTTCGGTGTCGTGCTGTAGCTGCTCTGAAGGATTTAGATTTCTTTGCTTCATGATATTTACCACCAGGCATGTACTCTACTGACAAGTTGTTGCAAAGCAATGAGTGTATGCCTCCTCATACTCAATGTTATGTTATCACTTTGCCATTCATTGGACAAAGAGTTTAAAACCTCATCTTTAATGATGAAACTCTCATCAAAACATGATGTCTCACATTTGATGAAATTTCCCAGTTTTTCGTCAGAGTCAAGTGTTTCTTTGAAGAACTTATTCATTTTTGAATAGGTGTCACACATATCTAGTATGTGGCCCGGTGCCTCGGTTACACGCCAAATTGGGGCAGTGATCATCTTGTTAATTATCCCCAACACTTTACAACCAGCTAAATACAAATCCACCTGTATATCAGCATGAACCGTTTTCAATAAACCATTTTTTTGACTGTGCTGACAAGAGTTTGTAGACACATGCTCGTGTCTCGGTCGTGTAGCACGTTGCTCCATCCTTAATAGTGGTTAAAATAACTTCTGGGTTATTTTTTTCTGTCAATCTTTGATGAAGTTCGGCATTGTTCTCCTGTAAGTCCGGAATTTTTTCTCTTTGTTGTTTTACCTTTTTTCCCAGCATGGATAATGTCTCTTCAGAATCTTTGGCAGCAAGTATATGCCCTTTGTCTGCCTTGGCCACTTTCTTAGTCAAAGAATCCATTGTTAGGGTCAACTTTCGTTTGACAGTTTTGGCCTTATCGATTTTTTTCCATGCGATTTCAACTTTCTCTCCAAGTCTTTGATCAAGTCTTATGTCATTATATCATTTAGACCTTTATCCCCCCCCCCATATAACTCAAAAGAACTGTCGGAATATGAAAGAGGGATGTCCAATTATCCTTACAATAATACAAAGTTTATCCTACCTCGGTACAAGTTATCCCCTTCGATCCCCGACGCAAACAATATGATTGTAGCGGGACTGGGCAATGGACAACATGAAATAAAAAGAACTAAACAGGATTTCAGGAGAATACAATTACAATTTAATTTGGAACCCCAAAACGATCCCTAAGAGTAACAGAGTACGAATCAAAAATAAGGAAAAACAAACTTGAGACCCCAGAGCACAGAGTTTGAAAACTAGAGGAAACACAGCAGGAAATAAGGGCAAGGAAAGCAACTGGTGAAGGTTAAAGTAATGGAGGCAACTTACATAAAATCCCAGGCCCACTCAAGGTTCCTTCAAGGCTTCAAGCCAAAACCACGCCCTCCACCTCCAGTCGACCCAACTGCTGGACTCTCCCTCAAATTCCAGGCGTCCCCGGTTTTATATTGGGGCAAGAGCCTCTGCTCATGCAGGGATTATGTAAAGTGGGGATTAGGTGTAAGGAATTTAAAGGGCCCCCCACTCCCACAATGAACTTACACACCCTGCACCCACAATGGGTTACTATACCCCTCATCCCACAATGTCTCCTCCCACTCCTCAACCCTCTGTGGCCTGAGCCATGCCCACAAGAGTGAAGTCCTCTGGACTCCTCCAAAATGGTTAAAATAGGGGTCTGGGAATGAAAATTCACTACACAGCCTCCTCCTCTGAAAGACGTGTCCCCACGTCTGAAATAGTTTAGGACCAGGCTTAAAATTTGTAGCAGAAAATTATACAAACAAATTTAACATTAATTTACTAATCAATACAAAATTATCACCCCTTCAGACGTACTCAGACGTACTCATTTGCATCTTTTCTGTTTGTTTTCCAAGGGCTCATTCAAGTTAGGGAAACTGCAGTTGCTACTTTTATACTAATTCATTACTTAAAAGTTACCTACAAAATACTCTAAATTTACTCCTACATTACAGTTACTTGTCTACTTATTATTAATTTAATTTACTGATGATCTGGTGCATTCACATTAAGAATACACTTTCTTTTCTTGTTCACCGTTTTACTCTACTTATTATTAATCTAATTTACTGGTGATCTGTTGCATTCACATTAGGAAAACACTTTGTTCTCTTGTTCACCGTTTTATTCTACTTATTATTAATCTAATTTACTTTACACATGGTATCTACAATCACTCCGGAGTTGTGCCCAGATGGTAAAAACACTATTTTTTTTTTCTTTTATAGACGCGTCTCTTCCCGTTTATATTGCACAAAATACGGGGCTCATAATTTCTTTTCCACACTAGCGTATAAGGTCCCTACGTAGCTTTAGTCATACCCGGGAAACACAATGATTTGTCACTTTAATTCCATTATAATGATGACCCCTACCACCGCAAAGATCAAAATCGCCAGCTCGCATCCACACTGGGAGGTTGCGTCTGCGCTTCTGTTGTACGGGGCTAGGCTGTCCCACAGCACTATCATCTACACTACTCCAATAGTTATCTTCAGCAACTTCACCGTCCCAAGTATCGTTTCCTGTCACATCGTCGGCTGTCTTGCTCCTCTGGTTTAGGGTATCCTCCACATCCGATCTGATAGGAGTGTCCTCCAGACGAGTTGGTCTCTGCCGTGTGGGGTCAGAAGCAGGGCGAGCCTCATATGGTTTGAGTCTGTCAAAGTGAACAATCTGAGATCGTCCACCATGCACAGGTCTAATTTGGTAGTTTGCATCAGAGAGTTTTTGGTGAATCCGGAAGGGACCTTTCCAAAAAGCCTGTAATTTGGGGCTTCTCCCACGCTTTTTTCGGAAAGTGTACAGCCAAACCAGGTCCCCAACACCAAATGGGCATCCAACCTGTTTAACATCATAGAGTCTCTTCTGTCGTTCCTGTGCTGATTGGCTGTGTTGCCGCACATGCTCATATGCTGCTAACATCCTCTGATGTATCTGATAAGCATGTTCATTTGTGTCTCGGTGGTGATCCCCTGGAATTTCACCAGCGAGGAGATCAGTGGGGATGTTGGCCTCCCTTCCAAACATTAGGGAATTAGGGGTAGCTCTGGTTGATGCCTGTTCACTGGCCCTGTATGCCATCATGACATACGACAGATGTTCATCCCAGTCTGTTTGGTCCTCCTTGATGTACATGCTGATCATTCCTTGTAATGTCCTGTTGAACCGTTCGACGAGTCCATCCGATTGTGGGTGATAGGCAGTCGTCCTGGTTTTCCGGATTCCCAACAGCTCGCAAACAGTCTGAAAAAGTGAAGACTCAAAATTCTTCCCTTGGTCACTATGAATAGAGTAAGGTACACCATATCTACAAATGAATTCTTCTACCAGCACCCGGGCAACTGTAGCCGATTCTTGATTAGGTATAGCATAAGCTTCTGTCCATTTTGTAAAATAGTCAGAGACTACTAGCACATAGCGATTCCCCCTAGAAGACAGAGGCAAGGGACCCATAATATCGATAGCAATTCTCTCCATCGGAGCACCGACTGGGGCCAATTTTAGGGCTGCTCTACGTTTAGGATTCGGGGACTTTTTGCCTTGACACTTAGGACACTGCCTCACCCAGAGTTTCACATCATGTGCACACCCTATCCAATAAAAACGTCTTCTGACCTTTTGTACTGTTTTTGTAAGGCCAAGGTGACCACCACCAGACCCATCATGGGCCTGTTCCATTACTTCCGCTTGAAGTGTCTGTGGGGCCACCAGCAACAACTGTTGCTCTCCACCATCAGGGAGTACCCAGCGTCGATACAATACCCCATTATACAATTCTAATTGATCCCATTGAAACCAATATGCCTTAGTTACCCTATCCATCCCACTAATCAAAGACAATTCAGGCTTTTGTCCAGCCTCTTTCCATTTCAAAACGGGTGCCAGCAAAGGATCAGCTAGTTGGGCCTCCCTTAACTCATCTGTACCCCAACTAGGCATTTGGATAACATTGCACTGATCAGGTGAAGTTGGATAGCGAGACATCGCATCCGCATTACTATGTTTAGTACCGGGTCGATGAACAATAGTAAAATCATAAGTACTGAGAAATTCAAGCCATCTAGCTGTTTGGCCCTCAGGTTCTTTAAAATTATACAACCATCTTAAGCAACCATGGTCTGTGCGCAGGGTAAAGTGCTTCCCGTACAAGTAGTGTTTAAAATGTCGTACATAGGTAACTACAGCCAACAGCTCTTTTCGTGTGACACAATAACGCTGTTCTGCTTTACTTAGGGTCCTGCTTGCATAACAGATAACTCTTTCTTTACCATTCTGTATCTGAGAGAGTACGGCTCCAATGCCTCTATTACTAGCATCAGTGTCCAAAATAAAGGGCCTTTCAAAGTCGGGATAAGCCAAAATTGGAGCGGTAGTGAGAAAATTTTTCAACTTTAGGAAAGCGGCCTCACATTCATCCGTCCACAAAAATGTTGAATTCTTTTGGGTTAGTTTGTGTAAGGGTGAAGCAATGTAGGCAAAGTTAGCTACAAATTTCCGATAATAAGAACAAAGGCCTAAGAAACTACGTACATCTGTAATGCTACAGGGAGTTGGCCAATTCCAAATTTTGCTAACTTTATCTGGGTCAGTACGCACACCCTCAGCTGAAACGATATGCCCAAGATAGGAGACTTCTGGGCGAACCAACGAACACTTCTTTGGTTTCAATTTTAACCCAGCATCCTGCAATGCTGTTAACACCAAGGACAGTCTTGTTAAATGTTCCTCAAATGTTCTAGAGTAAATTATCACATCATCTAAGTAAATAAGACAGATCTCCCAATGTAAACCATGGAGAACTACTTCCATTAGCCTCTCAAAAGTGCTAGGGGCATTACACAGGCCAAAAGGGAGGACATTAAACTCATACAATCCTGTCCCAGTGGTAAATGCTGTTTTTTCACGATCATCTGGATGAACCTCTGTTTGCCAATAACCCGAGGCCAAATCTAAGGTTGAAAACCAACGAGAACCGCTTAACGCATCCAAACTCTCATCTATACGTGGTAAGGGGTAGGCATCCTTCTTAGTAATTTGGTTCAGGCGTCTATAGTCTATGCAAAACCTTAAGGTTCCATCTTTCTTCTGTACTAAAACTATGGGGGAAGCCCAGGGACTATAGGAAGGACGGATAATGTCCTGCCTCAACATGTCTTCAACTTGTTGTTGAGCCGTATGGCGTTGACTAATGGGTAGTCGTCTTGCTCGTTGTTTAATGGGTCTAGCATCCCCTACATCTATCTTGTGAAAGAACTGATCAGTTCTGCCCAATTTTCCATCTTCACCTACAAATGCTTCTAGATGCTTTGCCACCAGACCATGCAGGGCGTTTCTTTGGGTGTTCGTTAAGCCCTCAGAGCTCCGCTCTAAAAGGTCTTCCAATGACGGGCCCAAGGTGGTCGATAAAGAGGAGGCAGTCTTAGCAGTATTTAGTGAGATCTCAGATGCATAGTTAAGAAGAGCAACATTAGTTCCCTTATACAATATAAGATCTGACGAAGTTGGGTTAATAACTCTTAAAGGGACTACCATATTTTGAGGGTTCACTAAAGTTCTCGCTACTATGACACTATCAGGCTTGATTTTGTACTGAGAAGTTGCTTCAACAATACCCGTATCGGTTAATGTTCCTCTACCTTGAACTTTCCCTGGCAGCACAACTTCTGATTTTGCAGGGATTGTAACTGTCCTAGCAGCACTAACTCTGCAGCATTTAAATCTGCCATCATCCCTTTTTAGTGAGAAATTACAATCATCAATCGACAATTTTGATTGAGAGAAATCAATATTTGCTCGATGCCTCTCCAGAAAATCTGAACCCAAAATTCCTGTTTGTGTTATATCAGCAATTACAACATCCTGATTCAAATACATAGAGCCTAGCTGTAATTTGACTGTTAAGACACCTACTACATTCAGTGTATTCCCACCAGCAGTTACCAGGGGTGTGAGGTGAGGTCGAGTGTTTTGTTTCACCTCATCAGGAAATTGGTTCCACAATCTGGTGTGAATAATAGTGTGTGAGGAACCCGAGTCAACTAGAAATTCAATATCAAAGTCTTGTACATGTACTTGTACATACAATAGTTGACCATTTTTATATTGACAACTTTGGGCCTCTGTATCACCACACGACTGAGAATTGGCCCCTATCCCAGCCGAATCTAGTTTCCCTGGTTTGTTTGTCCAACTCTCCCAGAGTAAGCTTCCTCGTTAACTCGATAATTAGTGGGGAATTTGTTCTTATGTGGACATTTAGCCTTGAAGTGTCCCTTTTCCTTACAAATCCAGCATAATTTATCAGTTGGCTTTTGGCATTTCAAAGTCAGCTCCTTTACTGCTTCAGCAAGTTGCTCGACTTTCCTATTTATTTCTTCTAGACGACCCCTGGTATCGACTGGGTTCGTACTGAAATTACACGCACCCATAGTCTTATTCAGGGGCTGCATGTTAACTTTCTTATCCTCTAAGGAAACCAATGTTTCCTCCTCAATGGCCAGAGCCAAAGCTTCGTCAAGTGTTTGCGGTTTACTACGCCTCACATGAAGCCGAGTACCTCGAGAGTCAAGACTCTCCAAGAATTGGTCCTTAGCAATATCATCACGCACCCACTGTGGCACGGACGGATATGCCCGGTTTACTAATCTACGAATGGCCCCTGCCATTTCAGAGAGATTTTCACCTGGTAACCGAACCCGGGCTCGGAGCTGAGCCTTATACAAATCGGTTTGTCTACTTCTGTCAAATCTGTTCTGCAGCGCTTTAACAACAGTCTCATAACTGCTTCTATCGTTAGCTGACAGGTCCGTATAGACATGTAAAGCAGCACCCCTCAACCTTACTGCAAGGAATGTGCACTTCTGACTGTCTGTCCAACCATTAATGCTACTGCACAATTCAAAATTTGTCAGCCAATCTTCAAGTGTGACAGACTGGCCGTTAAAAGCTTCAGGCATAACAATCGGCTTAGGTTCACTGGATCGTACATTCACATGCCCTGTATCAGACAAGTGATAAGAGGGTGGGGGTGTGTACAGGGGTCTCAACTTTGGGGTAGAGGTTTGAACAGGGTCCGTTTGTGGAATACGAGGCATCTGTCCAACTCCACCCTCAAAGGTAACTTGCTTGGTACAAACGGGTACCGTCCTCTGACCTAGCAAGGGACTGGTACTTCGAGTTGCCCAATCTACGGAATGTCCCAATGGTGAGCCATTATCACCATGGGGCATTGCTGACACCCCAGTGGTGGAGTCAGCCTTGAGTTGGGAGGTGGAGGGCAGGCTTGGAGAAGAAACCATGAGGGAGCCACTATCAAATGCCTCAACACCAGTTGCTTGCACCTCCTCATAAGCCCTGTCTATATCCTGCTCTAATGCTCTGATGGTCTCTTTTAGGCTTCGGCACTGATCAGGCACAGGCAATACATTGAACCTGGCTTCGGCCATGATAAGTCATTCAGTGCCACCAAAGTGTAGCATAAGTCAATTATTGCCCATCTACGTTTTGATAAGTGACGTAGAATCCCACCGCTGCCACCAAATTGTAGCGGGACTGGGCAATGGACAACATGAAATAAAAAGAACTAAACAGGATTTCAGGAGAATACAATTACAATTTAATTTGGAACCCCAAAACGATCCCTAAGAGTAACAGAGTACGAATCAAAAATAAGGAAAAACAAACTTGAGACCCCAGAGCACAGAGTTTGAAAACTAGAGGAAACACAGCAGGAAATAAGGGCAAGGAAAGCAACTGGTGAAGGTTAAAGTAATGGAGGCAACTTACATAAAATCCCAGGCCCACTCAAGGTTCCTTCAAGGCTTCAAGCCAAAACCACGCCCTCCACCTCCAGTCGACCCAACTGCTGGACTCTCCCTCAAATTCCAGGCGTCCCCGGTTTTATATTGGGGCAAGAGCCTCTGCTCATGCAGGGATTATGTAAAGTGGGGATTAGGTGTAAGGAATTTAAAGGGCCCCCCACTCCCACAATGAACTTACACACCCTGCACCCACAATGGGTTACTATACCCCTCATCCCACAATGTCTCCTCCCACTCCTCAACCCTCTGTGGCCTGAGCCATGCCCACAAGAGTGAAGTCCTCTGGACTCCTCCAAAATGGTTAAAATAGGGGTCTGGGAATGAAAATTCACTACATGATCATTAGACCTGCTGCACCGTATCTGGTTGTAATAAGATGTGCTTGTATCCTCATATCAAAGTCAAAGCCATTCAATATTTATTATTTTTAACTATTTGAGCTGTGTCAAGGTGAAATAAAATAATCATGTTCAGGGGCAACTTTGTTCCTGTTGTCTTTGTAGAAAAACGCAATAATATCTCCCCTTATTTCATAGGAATTTAAATTTTAACCCAAATTATTTTTCAAACATCTAAAATGAATGGGAATTTTTCTATAGGGCATTCATGATGTCCAAAATGCAACTCAACCCATTCAATAGATGCTATGCATATGACGTCTGACATACTTAGTAACTGAAGGGCGCCCTCTCTCAGAGGACAAGCCAGAGGCTAGCAACAGAGTGTAGTACACGTTCGTACATGTGCATGTGTGTACATGCATACATGCATTGTGCATGCACATAGCGTCCTTCGTTTTCATCGAGAGTGTAGCTGCGAAAACGTCTGTGGCAACCACAGTAACCGAGACAAAGGAGTGTCCTTTTTCTGCATTCCCAATGTTTTACTTCACCACGGTGAGCACTCAGCGAAACTTTCAAAAGAACGGCGAGAGAAATGGATCGCTAACATCAAGCGTGACGGATGGGTACCTTCCAAATCGTCGCGGGTGTGCTCCGCACACTTTATTCAAGGTAGGCTTTCTCATACAAAAATGAAAATTAGACGAACCGTACTCATTTTTAATGCATTTCAAGGATTACATTAAACAGATATAATGCAAACATCCTACATGTACTTGATGCCTGTAGTGTAGGCCCTGTTCTTGAGAAAAACTACATTTGCAAGATCAAATGATTGCATTTTTCTTTGAACCTCTTGTGAACTTGGACAGTCTCCTGCAGTGGGGTTAGTACCACTTTTTTTTTGGAGGTACACGAATGAGCAGAAATTCTGCATGAAAATGTTTGATGGTACATGCCTTGTTCATGCATACTACCATCTCTCCATAGGATGGTTTATCACAGTAGCACCATTGGCGATTCTGCTGGTCTTCAGTGACATCAGACTGGTCTTCTAATGGCTCCAGAGCCTGAACTGTTCTGTGTGTATCTTGCACTGGTTTACGGGTGAGCCATTTACCCGCCGGCAGAACACCTTTGATAAAAAAATCCTTGACAGATGAAACTGTCTCAGAAAAAAAATGCTCATCACGAACGATCTCCTCCTCAATTATACCCTCGTTGTTCCAGACAACAAAAACTCCTTTCTGAATGCCGCACACATTCAATTGTGCATGCACCTGAAAAAAGTACTGGTGGTCCCTCTTCAGTTGCCATCCGTCTTGCATCTTTGCCAGACAAAACTGCTTGGGGATGTCAGTGGTGTGAAGCCCGTCCTTACAACAATAAGGACATTTCACCTCTAACAGCCTGTCTCCACAGCATTTGCAGTGTAGCAGGCCATCGGGTGAAGCACCAATGAAAGGATACTGCCTGCTTATTGTCAAGCCAGTATCTTTCAAAGTCAAGTTCTGATGCTTTGCTCCTTCTTCCTCCAGGTACACAGTAGGTAGTCTTTGCAACGCTTTCGTGATCACATCCCCATCTGCGAAAGGGTTAAGTCAACAAAGATTTAATGTAATACAATCATTTAACATACATATACTCGAATAGAATGTTGGTCAACTCGTCCCCGAGCCAACTCATCCCCGAGTCAACTCGTCCCCCGTATTCCATCTCTACAGAGATGGTCCAGTGAGATGCTTGCATCCTGCCAGCTCCCCTGCCAAGTAGCGATCCCATAGCCTGAACAGCCGCCCCTGCATCCTCCTGACGCTCTTCCTCTGGTGACGGCGAAGCTTGGATGCCTTGACCAGGCGCATCTGCAAAGTGACCAGAGAAGCCTCTTGATGGAGGAGCTTGATGAGTCTATACAGGTGCACCTTGCTCCGTGCCTGACGTTGAGACGTCTGTGCCATCCCTCCACATCGTTGTTCATGCGGATGCTCCGCATAAACACGGACCAGCTGACCGTGCTCCAGGTGGGATGCTGCAGCCATGATGCAGTGGTGCCGAGGTGGCTCTCACTGCCAGCATGTGGAAGGAGTCCGGGATGTGTTCCGCTTGAAGGAACGGCAGAGACATCAACTGCCTGATATACTCGTTGACTGACGCTTCTGCGGTGTAGGCTGCCTGCAGACCCACCTCGTGACACTTCCGCCAGACAGCCTGGTTCCAGTGGTAGAGACAGCCATGAATATGTACGTCCCCGAAGACGGACTGGTCTGCCTCCCAAATGGCGGATTCGAAGTCTACCACCACCTCGCGGAGACTGCTGGCGTGTGAAGGCGGTTGTCGCTGTAACGCCCGTAGCACCTGCAATTGATAGAAAATTAAAGGAAAATAAAAATACCAAAAATGCTTTTAATATTTTATTTATCCACCTAGGATCATGACAGTGCTGAGGGTCTTGAGACCTGGGCATGTTCTGGTTCTGGTCTCGCTCTCGTGTCTCAAGCCTCACATAATCCAACTCCGTCTAAACCAACAAGATCTACTCTACTGAGTGCATTTTCCACCTTCGGAAAACGAATGCGAACTGATATCACCCTGCACGATTTCGAAATATAAATCCTTGAAGAAGCGGAACACATGCTGTATTTCTCAATATTTCCAAATACAACTGAAAAGTGGGGGACGAGTTGACTAGGGGACAAGTTGACTCGGGGACGAGTTGACCCGTTGCCCTGGAATACACACTGTCATTGTTAAATCCTAAAAACAGTTCTTAATGGGTTCAAATTTTTTGACACGGAGTACAAAAATATATTTAGAAAATATTTTATGAGAATACAAATTAAAAAACATTAACAACAACAAATTATAAGTGATATACAAAAATGTTGCAAACTGCTTACTGACTAAAATTACCAAAATGCAAATCTCAAAATTATTATCAATTGAAATTATAAAATACAAAACGAAAGCTCTAACTCTGTCTGTGCATGTTTTTTCTTCTTTCTACACTGCTTACAGTACCATGTCTTTGATTTAGGGAGTCGTTTTAACTTAATACAACTTAAATGGAACCACTCATTGCAACAGTCACAGCCAACCATGTCCCCACTCTCACTTGGAGATCTGCAGATGCAGAACACTTTCTTTTTGCCAGATGTGGATGGCTGCTCATTTGAAACTTTATATTCCATTAAATTGTGAGTAAGTACATGTACATGTAGTTCTGGCAAAACTGCCGACTCCCACACAGCTTTCAGCTTAGAAACCATATGTTTAACAAAACTTTCATTTCGATTAATTCTTTCATGGTGAAATGAACTGCTCGTCCATACTACAAAATCCCCAAATTGGAGATTGCAAACATATATAGTTGCATTTGCACTTGGGTGTAGTATTGGTGGGATTGCTTAAGGCTCAGTTCCCTGTCAAGGCAAAAGTCATTGTGTGTGGAGGCACCCTTAATTGTTCCATCTTGGTGAGTAAAAGGGCACTTCACCTCAATGCTTCCATTTCCACAACATGTACATGACACATAGCCATCGGGTGACGCACCCAAGACCTTTGAAGTGAAAAGAGAAGAGGAAATCAGCTGATCCAAGGAAAAGTTGCATCCCTGTAATAATTCAGTTAATATTCTTGAATCTCAAAAAAAATCTTAATTCTTTAATTTGTAAAAAGTAATTATAAACTGACCTGTACCAACTGAACGTCAATTATTTTGTTCATATTGAGTTCAACGGCAGTGTAGGCGCCAAACTTGGCTGAATGGCCAGGGCTATCAGCTCGGCCATCTCCCCCAATGGTCATTGGGAGCTTCTCTTTCTTCAGCTTCTCCAGCAGCCTTCCTTGCTCTCCCTTCTAAAGGCGTTCTATAACTGGCTGGAGGAAGACAGCCTGGTGATGGTAGAAGGCTCGCTCCCCAATGGTGGCAATTTTCAAATTATTGAAAATCCTCAAAGTGCTGGCACAGTTTCCACCTGCAAAAAGAATTGCAGCTGAGAAGAGGACATTCACTGATGGTACATGTACATGTATATTGCCATACCAGGGCTGGTTCTCCCAGGTTCGTGATCCTTTGTTGCAAGTATTGCAATCTTGAGTGATTGAAAGCAACGTTCCAGTCACTCTGCCTCACTGTGACATCAAATGATGCACAGCTTAAGCATCGCTCAAAGAGTTGAAGGAGACGGGAAGCACACACAATGTACTTTGTCTCATGATGAGCGTTCTTGTTCCTGATGCTTTGTGGTCAATTTCTGTTCTTGGGCTTCGTCCTCTTTTCCTGAAATAAAAAATATATATATAAAATAAATATATTTGGGTCAGCAAGTGAAGCACAACAGCAAGTGTTTCTCTAGATGTCATGAAGAAAACAGTCTTGCATAATTATTTCTTGTAAACAATTAGACTTACTTTTTACTAATTAATCTGGCCTTCTCGGGGCTATCGGGAAAATCTGAGGAACTTGAGGAGCTCTCAGGCTTGTACTCCGGTGACTCGGGCATTTTTGGTGAAATGATGTCAGAGTCCTCAGGGCAGTCATCCTCTGGTGCTTTTTTGCCCAACTTGTGTGGGCTACTGGAACAGGGAGGAGATATTAGCTCACACTGACTTCCATCGTCAGACACCCGTTCACTTGCTTGGATCCCTACATTTCAATGGAAACATTTGAAAAAGTAGAGCTTCCCTACTTTAAGACCATACGCCCTTGAATGGTCATTACATCGAACATCTTAAAAATCAACAGCTAAGGATAATTACCAGTACTTCAATTATACATGTTAAACGTGTCCCGAACACACGGACGTACTACTTAGTACTCCGTTCACAGAGCATGCACGCATTTTATCCACAAAGATACTATAATCCCTTCCGTGGGGTATCATAGCACCTTACACCGATCTTTGCAGATATGTAAAATATAATCATCTTTCACCTTCTGTTGCACACAGTCATACGATTCTGCGCTGTGAATAGTACTCATAAGTGTTACAACTTCCTTGTCTTTCCATTGTAAGTAAAGAAGGTCATCTTCATCTTTATACAGCGAATTTCACCACGGTTTACACGCTGAAATTTGTTGTCAGTCAGCGGCACCCATGTACAAGTCAAAATTGTACGTATAACCTGACTGATCTGCAAGAACCCAAAACTTGTACCCCCGCTTGTCATGCATATATACATGTACTGTATTATTGAACATTTTCAGTTGTTATTTGGTTTAATTCAAGCACCTGTCTTAAATTTGCTTCTAGTTGTCCATCCCATTGCATGCAAGGATGCCTCCGCCTTGACCTCACCCACGTACGAGGTCACTTACATCAAAGCATACCATAACCGCACCCGACCCGTACCTCAAAACTCATTTCCAGCCAGTGGAAGCATCTCAAAGAGGTCTGGGCACCGAGAGGAAAGGGGTCTCAGTGACGACAACAAAAGAAGTTACCTAACACAAACCCAGATGCCCGGTTCTCGGACGAATTGCTACACACGTGTCGGGACCACTGCTGTGTAGGAGGGGAGACTGGGTGGAGAGGAGATTGGAAGATAGACTATGGCTTTGGAACTGTTGGCAAAAGACAGGCAATGTCCTTGGTGGCGTCACTGCAGAACTCGCGGATGCTGTTATACAAGTACCACTGGCGTCTTGCATCAAGTCAAGGAGGACTCTGGGGCTCAGGAAGGTCAGTAGTAGGGCATCTGTGATGGGTCTTTAGGAGCTGGAAGCTTGACTCTTCATCCTCTAGGTACTTTCTTGCAAAAACGACGCCAGGTTCATCAGATGTAAAACTTTAAACAAAACATAAATTCAAAAGGCAACAGAATGGTTAGAAATAATGGAGTTAATTATTTTCGGTTTTTTTACTGCGGAAACAGTCAAACAGTCGAATACGGTAAAGAAAAAACACAAAAATACCGAAAATGCTGAAAACTCTTTATCCCTTGAAGAATGGAGACAAGAATGCCTGCCAATCAAACTGGAACAAAGATGTTTCCAGCTTTATCACCTACAAGCACCAATTGGCCGAAGCACCAATCAGGGGCAAACTTGGTGTGTCCAACCACCAAGAAATGCATCTCAATAGATCGATGGAGACCACTTGTGCAACGCCAAAGCATGTACATGTACCAAAGGACATACCGATTCTTGTTTTGGCCGCTACAGTTGTCACAGTGAAGATGGGCTTTAGTCTCCCCTTAAAGCCATACATGTAGGTCCTGAAGAAATGGTGCAAGTAGCTGATCACGGCTAGAATATACGAAAACTCACACATTCCACTAAAAACATACTGCGGCTGATTATAAAACAAATGATGATGTACAAAACATATTATAAAACTTAATCTAAACAATATAATTATATGGCCTGCATTCCCTTAATGGATGAATCAGAGGACAGAATATCTCTCAAAGGGATAGACTAGATAACAAACCCATGGACCATGGGAAGTGGTCCACATCCCTAAATTCATTCACAGCTGAAGTCATGAAGACTGAGTTTAGCGAAAGAACGGAATATTGGAATGACAACATAATGTTGGGATTAGGCGCAATCAATATACAAGGGGATCGGAAGAACCCGTTCAACGAGGTTTCAGAGCGGAAACTACTCCAAACGACTCATCGTCAACCGTGGGGATCGGCAATAAAAAACACACTCCTTGAAAATACTCTACTTACTTAAACTAGGTCGATAAATGAATTGATAACTTTGATAACTGACTTAATACGGATGGTATAATACTTAAATGAAGGCAATTCTTTGGAAACGTACCTGTACCAGGAAGATGATGGTTTGTGGAAGACTTTTTGAGTACAGAAGGGGGCGATTCCAGACCAGAGAACAACCCACATATCTCCGTTAGGCCAGCGCCCTCGTAACGACCTTCACATAAATCAAATACAGACCACATGCCGGACACAGGGCCAGGGCAACCCTCCAGTGGTACTTCTGAGAGGGTACATGTACCTCTATTCCAAGAAGGAAAGAAAAAGAGCGTTGCCTATATATAGTCATATCCAATTTTTTTGGGGGATGACAGTAGGAATCCAGCAATTTATCAGAGAAAGCACCTACATTTGTTCTGATGGTTAAACAAAGTTACAAATTAACTTGTAACTCAATTTGCATACTAATTAGCTCTAATTAGAAAGAGTAAATGACCTCACCATACATGTATGCAGTTTCTCTACAGCAAATAATCCATATTAATTTGGTTGATATTTTCTACAGTATATTAGATTGTTTGGGGGAATTGTTTTCGCAAGAATAAGCCATACCACAAACAATCCAGCGTCTAATTTGCATATATATTAACGAGTTACAATTAATTATTCAAAGTTCAATAGTTATAAAATTGTGAACATTTTCAAATTGAACTAAGATGCAATTCCTACATCTTGTCTACAACAATTAGGTCATTGTTTTTCAGGTCAACTAAAAGAGAAAACTCTTCCTGAAGGGGCTCATCATCACCAAGCTCGTTTTCCTCATATCGGATATGAAACTTTGTTTTAGACATTACGTTCCCACTTGTACACTGTGTAACACTGGTGACATGGCCATTATACCATTTGGGGGTTCCATTTGGGTCAACACACTTATGCTTAACATGCTTATTAACAAGTAGATGTGGCGCTTCAATTAATAAATCCAAATACTTCTTTGATTGTTTTGTCGCCCTACGAACATAATCTCCCTCAATCTTATCGGCCAATTTTGATTTTAGAGTGCTGTACATGTAGCTCTCACTCTGTGCTGATCTTTCAGTGTAGTGGACATGGCTGGGTCTTATTACAGCAGCATCAGTGGTGTCAGTAGACAAAAGCTCATTGGACTTAACAATGTGGATCAGGTGGCTTTTCATTTCAGTCTTAGTGAATTTTACAACCTTTCCATTGATTGACCTGCCAAGTTGAAAGTATTCTTTATGGGGAGATTTTGATTTCAGTACCTTTTGGTGAAAGGCAAGCTGGGTATATAATAACCGCCTCACGGCTTCATCTGCTTGTGTTGAACACATACTGGCAAACTGCCGTTCTATCTCTTCTTCGGAAGACCAAACACCCCACTGACTAGTAACTTCATTTGTTAGTTTCAGCCCGTCTTGAATTCTTTTTTGTTCTAATTCCCTTTTCTTCTGTTGTTTTTGCTGTAGAAGCTTCCATCGCTGTTGTTTAATTTCCTGTATCCTCGTTTGATATCTTTCCAGCATTCCCGGTGCGTGTGCCCTTGCCTCTTTCATATATTTTCTCTTGACCTCAGGATCTAAACCCTCCAACCATCTGTGTGTCTCATTGTGCCTCCACATGTGTATACATGTACCTCCTTGGTTCTACCAAGGAGGTATACCTCTTTGGTTCTACCATGATACTAGGTAGTAATAGGAAGACAAATTCCGAAACATGAATACAGGTGCCATTTGAAGAAACAATTAGTCATTTGCATTATGCAATTTTACAATTGTTTCATTATTTCTTTTCACCCATGTTCTCTCAACAGCACACTTAACACTAGAGGTGGGAAGAAAACCACAGTTAAAGCTCTTCAGGGAAAACCGACAGAATCTAGAAGGGACTGAAAACCCAATCTCATACCGTTCTGGGTGGGAATTGCACCCAAGCCGCAGAGGAAGGCAAGGAAAAACTACACCTCATTTTTGGGAATTCCAAATTTTTGGGAATTTCTGGGATTTAAAAAAAATTACTGTTTGTCAAAAAATGGTATTCAGGATCATTTGCAAACTTACAAATTATGAAATAATTTGTAAGTTTGTATTTCATATCTGTACTTACGTGGAGTGTTTTTGTCTGGCTATTGTAACCAGAATTGTCAAAGTTGTTCCTTGTTGTCTTGAGCAGGTGGGGGACATCACATATGTGACGGGCTCTGCGAAAATGAGTCACATGGGGGAAAAATCTTGATCAGAGCTTATTATATGGTTGGAAAGGGCATGCTCCAAGCTTTTTTTTTATGTATGTTTGAAACCCATGTGACGTTCGCTTCACGAGTTATCACATTTTTAAAAAACTGCAACTTTCTCGATCAGCACATAACCTTATTGGAGAAAACATCCCTTAAAGATGGTGATCGCATTTTCCACAGTTAGAGGAGAGCTATCTTCATATTTCCATAGTTACCACTGTGTTCCTTAATTGCTACAGTGTTCAAATTTTCAAGAGTCTTTTATTATTAAGTTGTCATCCAGTCTGCATTGAATTAGTTGGAAAATTCATTCAAACAGAGCTCATTTGCATAATTTGAATAATGAAGTAAATTAAAACAAAAAGAAGAATGAGGCTCGGGAATAAACACACAATAGACACAAAGGTTTGATCCTGAATCACTGAAGGCACTTCATCAATTTCAATTTTCATTCACTGAAGGAACTTTACAAAATTGTTGAACCCAACTTTATGAAGTGACCTATACTTGAAAAGGTGTGTTTGCCAAATTCCGCCCAAAATGGAGTTATTTTCCCAAAAAACTGCTATGACATAAATCAATTTAAAATAAATTCATTTAAAACAAATTCATCAGTACATGAAACAGCAAGTGCATTCAAATGCATTGCAAGAAATGAAGAATAGGCCTATCAAATTCACTATAATACTGTATGGTAGCTAAATTAAACACATGTACATGTACGCTACATGCAGACTCCATTTGTAGTCTTCACCTACTGAAGTAATCTCTTTTTTTCCTGCATCACGTCTACAAATCATCACCATTTTGACTAAGCAATGAATCCCATATGCAAACTTCGGAATGTCTTTGTTGTCATAAAAGCATTCCGACATTATGTAATGCGATTTGTCACTTCATCAAAACGCTGACAAAAATACACCATATTCCTTACAACAACACCCATTTGGAATGAATTTGCTGCTTCTGTCATCTCTGCTACATTTTCTCAATTTCAGGCCACCATCAGCATACAGTAAGTTATAATTTCATTGGTTTAAACCGCAACATCAAGTTAAACCCTTGGCATGATATCCTGATGTGGGGCGTTGTTGATTATAACAAAACAATGTCAAGGCTTGGGAACATCAGGTTGAGGGCATGTGATGTCTCTTGTTGCCACACTTCAAAACTCTCTGATTTTCTGAAACAGGTACCACTTCCTGTTTGCATCCAGGCCGGGTGGGATTTGTTGGTGGGGTAACTCCGCTGGAGGTAGCCTGTCAATGGACTTGAGCAGCTGAAGTGACGACTCGGGGTCACTCAGAGTCTTCCGGACATACACCACCCCAGGCTCATCTGACGAAAAGCTGTAGAAAAACAAACAATGAAACATTATCATTTGTTTATTGGATTTGTTTATGGGTCATCCATTTTGTGTGTATTTTTACAAGCATACAAAACAAATGCTCGGGGCAGGGGGATAAAACGTGTGCGTTTTTGGTCAAAGTTAATCGCCACTGTACACATCATCCTTTTATTGTATACTCTTTGGAGGAAGGGGGTGTCAGCTAAAAGAGTATGTTTTGCACTCTTGTGAAAATGATGGGAAAAATGGATGATCCCTTGCAAATGAACATTTCTTACAACTAACCGGAAGTGTTGAAGACTCTTGATTCCAGTCAGGGGCTTGAAGTAGGGGGCAAGGAAATCTTGCCAGTCGTACTGGTGTACGCTGATGTTGCCTGCTTTGTCACCTACTAGCTGAGGAATGTTAATTCCTGATGGCGTGCTCTCAGTAACGACATGGGCAATCTCCTCCAAGCTTGATACCGGTGTTCTCCTATACCGCTGCTTTAAGAGACCAAAACACCAGTCGGGGGCAAACTTAGTATGGCCGACGACCATGAAATGGAGCTCCACTGACCTATAAAGGCCATGTATGCACCTCCACAGGATGTACCACATCATGATGCGGTTCTTATTTTGTCCGCTGCAGTTATCGCAGTGAAGGTGCACTTTGGTCTCCCCGAGACCATAGCTGGAGAAGTAGTGGTGCAGAAAACTAATAACAGCAATAATAATGACACTGTTGCTTGCAACTGGTCATGCTGAATCCTGCTGACAGCCACATTCTCCACCTTCATCATTAATTTGACTCTTTCCTGCAGAGCCACACTCCGACGTTTAAGGCTTCTTCTCTCAGCCTGTAGCAGTGACACCTTCTCCTGGAGCTGCTGATGGGACAACCTCTTGTTTGGTATGGCAGACTAGGGAAAAAGCACTCTCTTTCTTCCTCATCTCCCGACCAGCAATTACCAGAAGGTCACTTCAATGTACCCGGCAGATGTCACATCGCTGCTTGTTGCTCAGAAGTATACATCGAATGTGGCGGATTGTACCATTACAGTACACGTCACGTGCTGTGATTTTGACTGGAACCTGGCCTTCTGGCCCCTTCTTGGCCTCCACTACACTTGGTAGATCCTTGTTGCCTATACACAAAACAGTGTTGCCACTTTCCCCAACAAGGCTGTAAAATCTCCCTCCGTCAATATGCTGGGATGGCCACAACAAACAGGCAGATCTCGTCCAGCCAGGATCCCGTCAACCCTCAAACACCATGAGAAATCAGATGAAACTGAGAAGAAAACAGATGGCATGCCCTCGTTGTTCATCTTCATTATCTGCAATCGATCATCTGTTGACCATGTGTTGAGGCCTGCGTTGCGAGCTGCCTTTTCCCACCTCGTTCTTGTGACCAAGAAGCTCTCTCTTCCACTACCTTGGGAAAACTCTGCCAACTTGATGTTGAGTGTGGCCGCCGCCTTCTTCTTTGCAGCTTCCCACCATCTCCTCAACTTGGTATCGCATGGTCTGCATATAAAGGGTGGATGCACCCCAGCAACATCTTCTTTAACAATAATGTGTAATCCAGCCTTAATTAGGTGAGCCACATCCTCCTTTCGTATGGGATTGCGATTCCGTTCTTGACACCTCAAGATTCCACATAACCTACACAAATCAGCTACTTCTGACATTCATCAACTAAATAGTTCACCTGTTTGGTGACGCCCTCACAATGGACACCAAAAATGCCAACTTTCTTGGAATCAAAAAATACACTGGGCCAAGCTGGATAGGGTTTGATGGAAAGTGTACTTGTTGGGCATAGTCGAATGAATAGTGCATGTCTATGTCGTTGGTGCAAGGAGTGTTGTGCCCAAGTTGAGTAACCCCAATCTGCTCTGCAGCCACCCTTGTATCCTGAGCAAGGTCCCTGTAGAAGGTTCTCTCATGACCAACATTCTCCAGATGAGCTTGTTGTATTCTGCAGCACTCCTGCTTCTTTGCATCTGGAAGATTTGCTGACCTGAATAGGAGGCTGTTATTTTGTTGGCACTGCCAGCACACATCAGTCATAGGTTTGCAGCAAACTATGAGTATGAAAGGACACACCCTATTCCAAAGCTTTCTGAATGTTGACAGTGCAACCACTCTATCACCTGTGAAAACAGCATTTAGATAAAGTGAGTACATTTACATGTTACATGTACACTGTAAAAATGCAAGTGAAAAAGTAAACAAATAAGTTGGAATTCATCATTTGCTCTCTTCATTAGTGGCTGGATGTAATGCTCCACACCTAACAATTTCAGTTTCAATTGATATAAAGATTGTAAGCTTCTTATTCAAAATTACAATGTACTTCTGTTTTTGAAAAGAATGTTACACGTTTTGACAGCCATATCCGTAGTGCATCCAATTCGGACACGGTCTAGTTTTATTTACCTTACTCCTGCATCGCAATCTTGTACTTTCTCCACACATTTGCCTTTGTTTCCCTAGAGGGGAGAACCTTGATGTCATTGCACTTGAATCCTGGAATGCGAGCGGGAAGAAGAATGGCATGTGTCTCAGAGTAGTTCCAGATGAAGTTACGCACACTGGTGTTGTCTTAATACCTCAGATGATTCTGAAAGGTTCGCCCGGTATTTCTGTGGATCCTTGGTTTACAACCATACTCACGATAGTGCTTCTGGAAAGCTTTCAGCAAGTTGACACTTATACTACATAAAAACATAAACCAAAAGAATTATAACAAAATGAAAATCATGGGTTGGTTTTGATCACATCCATATTTATCAAGTGTCGCATTGTGAAGATCATTCCAAATCTCTTGAACACATTTTAAAGCTAGATAAATCACGAGAAAATAACAAAACCTGCAGAGAAACACTATAATTCAGGAGAATAGTCACACTCGAAAGCAATACAGACCAATCGTTTTGAACGTATTGACATGTTCTGCAACGGGCATCTACACGTAAACACGGCCTTTGTACATGAACAAAGTGGAAAGTTCAGCCCATTACGCATTACAGCATAGTGCGACTTACGGGCCATTTTTGTAAAGCGGGTCACATGTGGTTAATGCTCCAGGAAGCATTACGGAGGGGTTTTGGCTTGTAATGCAATGGAATTTAACACCATCTGTCAATGTACTGTCTGTAACTAATTGCTATTACAGAAAATTAGTCTGTAAGAGCCTCAGAAACTATTTCCAGATTGCCTTCTTTGTAGTCATCAACTAATCTGAAGGAATATACAGCATCATCATTTTTGTATGTTATGTTGTACCATGGAGGAATAAGGAGAGGAGTTACATCGAGCAGGACTTCAAAGGTACACAGTCTGGTACCGCGAGCTGAAAAACAGCAGGCGGTCATTACCCGCGAGGCATTTCCTGACCGCAAAAGAAAAGGGGCCTTGTAGTCCGCGCATGCGCAGCGGCGACCGGTCGTTCGGAACGATCGCGTCCATAACAAACAACATGGCGACCTTGATATAAATGACGTTTTAGGTACATGGGATGAGTCGGAGGACGACTACAGCATTTACTGTGTCTGTGGTAAACCATCAACCACCGAAATGATCGCTTGTGACGACGATCAATGTACGGTGATTTGGTGGCACTACGAAGTACGATTGCGCCGGCGTCACCGAGGAGACGATTCCTGATACTTGGCTTTGCCAACGGTGCCGTCCTTTGGGATCTAGAGGCAGTCCAGGTAAAATGATTATTCTATCAATATTGGAGTGCTGCAGCAAAAGTTTAATGCAATAATGATATAGAATCACTGAAAAAAAATTCCCGACAAGTTTGAGGAGTTGGCCCCTAACCGGCCCTGTATTTGGGGACACAGGTATTATTAGTAATTACTTACTCAACTTACAACTTACTACTGAGTACTGTGCTGTTTTAAAATATTTTTGGAAGAAGAGTGCGAATAGAAATGATTTTTATAAGGTCTCCAGGTTTTGGGCACTTTTTGTGTGACCAGACGAAACCAATAATTGTTGTTTTAATTCTTTCATTTTGTAAAACGATTGTTGGAAAAATCCTTTGCACGGCTTGCCCATTCTAATTGTTTATTTTCTTCCTCAACACATCATCACATGTATTCAGCTAATTTTTGTATTTCTTTGTTATTTAGGCAAGAATCTTCCCAGTGATCCATCTGCTTCCAGCCATGATGTACCCAGTCACTGAACCATTGACAGACACATCAGATTCTGCGATCAAGCAACCAAAGATTAAGAAGTCGACCACCTCACGCAAGGGAGGAAAGCCAGGTATTTAAATTTTATTCATGCCATTTTGAAGTACAAATACGAAAAACTGTTGCAAACTGCTCACTGATTAAAATAATGTGCAATACATAAATCTCAAAACAAAAGTTAGAGGACCTGTTGTTTCTGTTAGTGTTTTGCACTATTTTCTTGTGACTTAGAGGCTGCATTCAGCTAAAATGTTTACAAGATTCTTATTTATTATCTGCCTTTGAGAAAGGCCCTGCTAGGATCAAAACGTAAGGCCCACTAAATTTTAAGATTCTTATTTCATACTTAAAGTTAAAACATTTGTCTGCAAAAAACTGCCCATAGTGTATACTACCTTTGAAAAGAGTTGATACCCCCTGTGCACAAATCCTATGAGGACATCTGAAAATGAATGTTTCTTTTTCACCACTGTAAGTGTAAAACATTCCTTTCCTTGTCGAGCATTGAATCTTCAATTCGCCTTAATAGCGGCTAGTCCCCACTGTGCAAACATACATAATTATGCAAACAAATTAATACAAATAATAGTCAATTTCAGTCATCATTATTTGTTTTCTCTTTTTCTTTTCTTTTTCTTTTCTGCAGCTGCCAAACGTCCTAAAGCAGTATTCACAGCGGAGGATACACGCCAGAATGCATGCAAATGCATGAAGGGTGTTCTAGAGCAAGCAAGACATCACCCAGTGTTTACAGCGAGCTACCCCATTACACTCTGCCTGATGAGCTTGGTCAATCGACTTTTAACGGAGATTGACAGACCTGAATTTCAGGATTTTTGCATCACCACTGCCTTGTGGACATTGTCACAGCTGGCGATACCAAAAACCTTAAACCAGAGGCCTATGAACAATTTGGGGTTCATTTCATCAGTTTCGACTAGACAGTGTTGGAAATTGGAAAGATTGTTTAACAACTCTAAATATGTATGAAGCGGGACAGCACATCCACATTTTATACCAATATTTATTACAATCTGTGGTGGAGCTGTTATTAAAAGAAAGAAATAGATCAGATTTACCACAAGATGATTCGCTCTCGTCAGAGCCAAAACCCATAACCAAGGAGGAAGAATAGGTTCTTCGTTATGTTGCTGGATACATCCCCTATGCACTTAACAAAAAGCTTAAAAACCAAGCAAATACATGTGCCCAAACTTTCTGTAAGTTCCTTAAATCTTGGCAAGTGTGTTGCTCAAACACAGCCAAAACATTCCTTGAGTATACTAATCAATGGATTGATGTTCAGAATACGGGTGGACTATTTCATGAATCCGATGGAGTTTACTTACTTTTTCGAAGTATGGAGTTCGAAACAAGACGTGTTTTGACTGTTGACAATTTGGATGCATTCCCCTGAAGTTGATGTACAGACTCGAATTGCCCAAAAAATTAAAGCACACCACAGAGTTCAAAACTACTGGTGTACTTTGACCCAAGGGAAAATAGGTGGTGATGTATCTGGCAAATTGCTTGACATGGTAATAATGAAGTGGATAAAAATACGAGCCAAAGCGTTTATTAATGTTTATCTGATTCTTAAAAAAGTTCAGGTGGAGTTGTATCCAAAAAAGCAGAAAAGGCCCTTCGTAAAGATCTGTCTTGACATGCTCAAAATGTATGTACCATATGCTATTTGTTGTATAACCCGGATATTACATAACAGGAGTTAGATGACACTTTGAAATAATGTTTGCAAGACAACCAATCACATGATTTGCAAAATTAAATCATGAAAGACAGAGTTAAAAATCTTAACACTATTTACACATTACTGCCACAAAATACTTGATGAAGAATAACATTATCTTGACGGCCTTGTCCACCAAAATAGTTACGTAGCAATGATACTTTTTTCATATATATACATTTAACTCAATTAACCAAATCTAGATTTGCAGCCTTGTTTGAAAAACAAACTGCCATGTAATCTTGGGCTGCAACCAACAGATGGTACACGTATTCCCTTCTTATTCCTCCATGATGTAACTGATATCGTTTGTGTTTGGTTTAAATATTATACTGCATGAACAATGTCTAATTTACTCTGAACTCTTAATTTTTGTTTGCACTTTACATAACAGAATCCAGCCTGTGAGTTATTCTGTTGTCATTCTACGTACCGTATCTTGATTTAGAAACCTGTCAACTTCCCAGTGTAAGCAGGGTCCTTTGGGTGCATAATAAAAGTCTAACATTTGAACTATGAAGCAAATGTTGAGTCCTTTTAAGTACATGTTATCTGTTGCATTTGTTTTGATTGGATTCAGCATTTATACAATATACACTCGAACTCATGACCAGTACAAAATTCTATTTACGACGAGGGAGAGGTGTACTGTCATCTCGGTCCTGGAGTCTGCAGTTTCCCTTCCGAGATGCTTTTACACAACCTTGGGAAACGTACAATGCGAGCATGTTGTGTCCAAACTGTTCAACGGATGGATTATCGTTGGATCCTCCAGCTCCCTGCTGCTTGCTGAAGTACTCTCCCAGTGGACAAAGGAGTATACTGTAAATTATCAAAACAATAATTCACTGACTGTAAAGAACTTGATCCAAAAATTTAAAGCAGCCATAAGAGGGCTGTACATCTGATACACAGGAAAGTAGAAATGTACATGTACATGTATGATGTACCAACAGAGTTGTCAAAATTGTGGCCATTGTGTCTTTTTTGGCAAGGGAGGCTAAATTAATATTTTATGCATAACAAAAAGAAACTATTTTTCATTCATGCAGAATTCATATGGTGACCAAATTTAGTACAATAGTAGTTCCATTCCTATTGCTCATTGACCCAATAAAGAAGACTGCAAACACATGGGGTCCATCGACATACGCCATGTATTATTATTAATAATAAAACTTAAAAAGAAATTGGACATATTTGCAGGGTTGTTTCTTCGCAACAGTTTCATCTACTAATATTTTTTTTATTATTACTTACTTTTATTAATAATGCAAATGATTTTACAACTCAAAATAGGTTTTAAAAAGGTTAGAAATATTACGAAAGTCCATCGGAAGTCAAACTTCCGTATACAACAGGTACAAGGTGACCTAAAACTTCATGAACAAAGGCCCGTGTTTACAAAATAACATCGCTGATAAAAAAAATGCTCCACCCCGGACCCATTCAAGCCATACACGAATGGAACGGACATACCACATGGAACAAAACTGTCTACATTTCAAACGGCCGAATTCGGCCCAAATTGCATAAAATCGATGAAATATGCAAGCATGTTTTTCACTAAAATTCAATGAAGGTATGATCGAAATTTGACAGTAACTTACCTTCTGAAAGTCGGATTTCAACGCAAAAAACATCGGCAGATTCAGAATCGAAACGCACATCGAGCAAGGAACAACAGGAGCCAGTGCAACCTTCTAGGAGCTACTGCGCATGCGGAGAGTGTTCTACTTGTTTGTGCGGCAGTTGATAACTCCACTGAGTATGGTCATTTGTTTCTTCGATGCGAGTTTTCCGCGGTACCAGACTGTGTGTTCAAAGAGATCTTATCGCGGTCGTCAATAAATCACGCGTCAGTGGCCTCCATGCCTTGACCACTGGTCAGCCAGGGTCGCTAATTGGATAGTAAATACCCCGGGAGGTTTTGGCGGGCCGTTCGAACTCCTTCTCTCCTTATTCCTCCATGGTTGTACCAGTCAGGAAATCCAGGCACTTGACTAATTACCTTGCCTGTGCAGGAGACCTTCTTGGATTCATCACTAGCAAATACATGATTCACAGTTTTACCTACTGTACAAGTAATGGAACTGTAACTCTCTCTTGGTAAGGTGTTGTCTTTGGGTCGTTTGTGACAGACTGTCCTTCACTAACAGAGAGAGCTGCATCAATGAAAAGAAATAGGTGATTCATTAAACTATCCCATGGTTTAGGTTTTCCATGCTCTGTAAACCTAAACGTTATATCCTCCTCTACTGTACATGTATGTACTGATTGAGAACTTCTTTTCTGAACTGGATCTCTTTTCTTACATGCTTCATATTTTTCTCCGTTGCTTGTACTTTGGTTATTTTTTTCTTGAACTGTTTCCCGACTTTGCCATAAGCCAGCGTCAATTATAGTGCAAGTTAAATCTTCCCTTTGTTTCACTTTATTTGGGTCACTTGTTTCCCTTTGCTTTTGTTTTTGAATTATATTCAAGAACTGCAAAATGAAAAAAATCCCCAATTAAAATTTGAACAATGCCCCATCTCTAATAAAAATATTTTTTTAGGATTAAGAATTTCTCCATTTATCTTTTCCAAAATACTACTTTCCCCTCCTTTTGCGTCTACTGGTTTTAAAGACAGTGCTTAACCCTAACCCCCGAGGCCATATTACTGTGGGCCATCCCAAATCTTCCAAAATCCTCCAACTTACGACATAAAAAATTGCATTCATCCTCAATCCTCAAAAATCTTCCAATATTTTGTACACTACATGAAATGAGTGGTGCCCACTGCCTCAATCCTCCCAAATCCTCCAACTTGTAAAATACAAAACTCATTCAGCCTCAATCCTCCAAAATCTTCCAATATTTTGTACATCACATGTGCCCACTGCCTCAATCCTCCCAAATCCTCCAACTTGTAAAATACAAAACTCATTCAGCCTCAATCCTCCAAAATATTCCAATATTTTGTCTTGGGCATCTCTCTCATCCGGGCGTTGTCCTGGCTTTTGATGAGATCCTTGGGGAGATGCTTGCTGGTAGACTTCACTGCTCCCGTGAAGTAAATCTTGGAGCTGAGCAACTCCCTCGCCAGGGCCACAGAAGAATACAGACGGTCGGTGTACAGGTGGTAGTGTAACACTTAATCTTGGCTTGGGGACGAGGACGCTAGGACTCTTGGCCTAGGTTGGTCAGTGTTACTTGGGCGGTAGTCCGAGACAGAGCACCACAAATAAGAAAAAGGAGAGACTCCGAACACCAAGATTTGGTTGATGGGTGTTTTATTCAAAACCGGACTAAGTTGAATGCAGGAGTCACAGGAGACTAGATCGCAAGGATCTAACTCAAGGGTTGGCCATCAGCAGGCGGAGGTGAAGAGAAGAATTCTAACTTGGAAGGGGATGGGGACCTTTCTTTTATACAAGAATAATGGGGACCAGATTGGAATGGGGGAATACCTAAAAAGGACTTGTTTCTATCATTTACTGAATATGCAATTATAGTTGAATTATTAAATGTTGAACAAGGGACGGTGTTGAATGAGAAACTATAGGGGACTGAATAATGAATAATGGATGATAAGGTGGTTTTCCTAATAGGGGCATGTTTTTGTCTTGGACACTCTTTCTTAGAACAGTGACCATGCATACCCATGATGTCATAGGAGACCTTGAAATGCCTATGGGGTTGGTAACTACCGGACTTGGTCCACAGGGGCATGGCTGGGGTGAACATTGGGGACTGGAATTAGGGCTTACAGTAGTACATGGAACGATGGTGCTTGATAAGGGAGGTCACAATCCCTGCCATGGTGGTCTTTTGGGAGGGATGCACCTGGAAATTCAACATGTACCCAGTCGAGGCCTCTGCCAAAGCATACACTTTGAAGCCAGCTCTTATTGGCTTCATTGGCACGAAGAACTTCTTGACATTGGCTTTGAAGCCACGATACTTGATCATGGCTTCGTCAATGGAAAGGGCCTGTCTTGGGTTGTACTTTTGTACGCACCTGTTCTGGACCTCATCCCACATGGGTTGTACGGGGTACAGGGGATGGGTCTTCAGTAACATATTGTAACGGACTTCTGTGATTCCGCCAGGAAGGGAACGACCGGATTACCAAAACGAGAGAGAGAGAGCGGAATGATTGGGAACAGGAAAACGGAATACTGGTTTAAATTAATTTTATGTGTCAAGATAAAGCCTTCTGCCTGAAGGAATCTTAAAGTTAAACGTCTGGCTAAACAGGAAAAATAACCGGGACACTCCTACAACATAAATAAGTAAATCATTAACTTCCTACCTTACATTACGATTGGTTAGATGACTGGATAACACATTATACAACATAACATAACTTAACTTACATACAATAACTCCAGCCAGCACCCGACCAACCGCCCGCCCCAGCCACCGATCCAAGCCTGCCACACCCTACCCAAGGGCCCAGTGGTTTTATACATGAAGGTGAATATGTAAATGAGGCACACCTAGCAGGTCAAGCCCAGCACAGTGAAGTGCCTAATCCCTTTTCAGATCTCCAAGAGGGTTTTTTTTAAGGAATGTCAAAGTCCATTCGTGGCTCTACCCTCCCCTGAGGGTGGGCTGGAATGTTCATTACACTGCTCTCCCCCCTAGGAAAGGCGTGCCCCACGCCTTAATGCATTTAAAAGTTAAAATTACTAAAGTCTAGGGTCTAAGGTCTATTACTAGGTCTATTGCTAGGGTCATTAAATGTGTTTATAATGAAACTCTTTATTCCAGGAATGCCACCTGAGTGATGGACATGTATTATTTCTTCAAGGTTTGTGCTATTTTTAATTTTAAAAAAATGACTTTACCGGGACTCAAACCTGAGACCTCTGCATTACCGAACCAGCACTCTAAACATTAACATTTTTAGAAAAATTACATGTGTATGCCATTTCAAATTTGTTCAAGCGTAAGTGAAAAGCATCCATTTTTTTAGGCTACTGATGTAGCCAGGTTGACAATAATTGGTTATATTTTTGTAATCAAATTAGACAAAAAAAATCACACTTACAAACAATGTCTTGGTGTTGTTGTTATAGCCCGAGTTCTCAAGGTTGTTACGTGTGGTTTTCATCAAATGGGGTACATCACAAATGAAGTATATGTACACTTTCCGAGTAGGGTCATAAGGGTTGACACAGCTGTGTATAGGGATGTCACCAGAGCCTTCACCATGTACATGTGTAGATGGTAAAATTTCCTGGTGAAACCACGGATCTGTTCGAGAATCATATCTTTTTCCCCTTTAATAAACAATAGACAAAAATAGACATAAGACAACTTTTTTTTTTTTTACATTAGCCGGGCCTAGGGTTTTCTTTTTGTTTTTCTTTCACAGAATGGCACAGGACCCCTAGGTACATGTAGGTATCACATGACATGTACTAAAAGTTTATGGACAACATGTTCCTAATAATGTTAAAATCAGTTTCTATTTATTATTTAAGTTCAGAAATATTGCCTTACAACTGGTTTAAGTAATGTACCTCTTGTCAGCTCTGCCATTGCACACTGCGCATTTGGAAGTCCTCCTTATTGAATACTGGCACTTCCTCTCTACACTGCAGAGCACGTTTCTTTTGCCCACTGTCTTACCTCTTCATCAAAGTTCATCATCCAAATCCAGCTGACGCTGCATAGCAGTTTTATAGCTGGAACACATGAAGCGACTGTGAAGATGTTCAAATGCCCCTGGGAATTCATTCACTGAGAATCTACAGTTGAGAATAATTCCAACTGCTGATGTCACTCCAGGAGCTATTGCTTCTTCTGGATATTTCACATGGCAACAGTTCTCTGACTAAGCCCAAATCTTTTAATAGTGTTAAGCCACTTGTGGTGTACACTACACTACCATTTACTCTCAGCAAAAAAAATGAGCAAACTTCCTGTTATAGAGTTGTTGCAGGTAATCCCTTTCAGAAACCAACCAGGTGCGGCCATTTGGTGACATTACCTCAAACCCATACATGTGCAAAAATGAATTCTCTCGTAACAGTGTCAAGATCTCCTACACGTGGCCAGTGATATGCATTCCCATGCCCACACGTCATGAACTGAATAACTGCTTTTTCAGTACACTTCCGATAAACCAATCTGTTTCATAAGCTACAGCCACCCATACCCTCTGGTTAGTGAAACTAAATGATGTTATATTGGTTGTTAATTGTGATGTGTTCCCTGTGTTTGATTTTTCTTTCTTCGTTCTTTTCCTTCTTGGTTCGCACATGTCCTGTAGATGGTGGACTAGAAGAAATGACAGGTCTCTATGTGTTGTGCTATGTCCAAAACAGCTTTAAAATTTAGCACCAAATCATCCAAGTTTTTCCGACCTAACACCAAGCGCTTGTCAAGTACACAAAGAAAATTTTTAAGTATCTTATTTCATTTCTAACAATTTCCATTTTATCATTAACAGATTTACTACTAATTTTTAACATGAGAAGATCAACGTCTGTTGGAGAGATGCAAGGACCACCATGATTCTTTACTGTGTCAACCAATTTCTTACTTTTTTCAAGTTTGATAGCTTCTTTTTTCTTTCTGTTTGTTTCTTTACAGTAAGTCTTTCCTCTACTTTACGCATTACCACCCGCTCTGCTTCTTTGTGTTTTCTCTGCAAATTGGCACTTTTTCCTTTGCACTTTTCTATCAAACAATCCTGCTTATGCACTGGTTTAGATGATAACCACTTAGATATCGTTTTGTTCCTCTTTACCATTTGTATGCTAGAGTAAAAATGAAGGGATGCATTACGCTGCGAAACTGACTGAAATCTAAATCACCAAATTCATATTCTGAAATTAAATTTGTTATTTTGCAATATTTCATTTTAGCTCTCAATTCTGCGCTTGGCTCATCTCCATACATTCCTCCGGGCAAGAAGTCCCCCAACTGCTTTTTTGTTACCTTTATGAAACCTACATGTATCATTACCTTTTCCAGAACAGTTTGTGTTATATCAGGCCTTGGAATCCCATCTTTTATGAGCTCATCCCACATCCTACTAGTATCATTTTGAACATGCAGGTTGGGAAAGATGCAAGTTTTGTTAGTCAGAAGATCAGAACTGTCATGTGACCGTCCTTGAAATGTTTGGAGCATTTCTTGTATGTACTTATACTGGACAACATATTCAGTTTCACTTTGCAGCATATTCCAGAATGGTCCAGTGACAACAAAGTAGATTAATCCAAGAGCCCTGATGATGGCATTGACCTCATCACTTTCACTATCATGGAGGACACTTTGCAATTTACAAATCTGTGGGATCTACTGTAGCCACAAGCCTTACTTTTTGAACAAGTTCCAAAATGGACTCCGGTCGTCTTCGACTTCTGTTGCTTCATATGATCATTGTCAACAACAGCTTTGTATTTTTGTTTCAGCTGCTTGATCTTATTATTCACCATTGCTGGCGTCCTGTTGTAGCCAGCCTTTTCCATTCGTTTGGATATAAGGCTGTACACCTTCACGTTCTTGGTCAGGGGATCTTCTATCGCAGCCTGTACATCAACTTCGGACCAAATCCCGATCATGCGTGCGATTTCATTCTCGGACCAGTTAGGTTTGCGATGTGCTTGGGCAGTGGCAGTGGCAGTCGCAGACGTGTTGTTATGTGGTTATGAGATAGACCGTTCAGACACGTTAAGGTTTGTAGACCGGTCTACGTAGACTGGTCTACGCAGTCTAGTCCACCCCTCCGCGGCGGTCTAAGATAGACCGTTTGTAGTACCAAAAACGGTCTACGTAGACCGTTCAGACACAACTACATGTAGATAGACCTTTTTCAGTTTAAACCGAGGATACATGTAGACCACTTTTAGTACGGTGTTTACAAACTTGGTACAAGGAATTGCAACAAGAGATGTTAAATAAGAATAAATTATTCACTGCTGTACATTTTTCTTTTGCTGCACCTTCGACTTCAGTCAATCGTTGAACTTAGTTTCAGTAGAAGCTCTATCGTTCATGGTGTTCTTAATTTGCGATAAAATTTGCATTCCAAGATCAGAAGTAGATTTGCAAATATGCGATATATCGTCAAGGATCACTTCCAATGTCCCACCCATCAATTACATCACCACCATCATCCACTTCATCCCTTTCACTAGAATCATTGTTCACATCATTCTACCCATCATCATTTCTGTGCATCATTTTGACCCTACATGTACTTTCAACTACGTCACAAGCATCATTATCCTCCAAATCACTCTCATCATACTGTAGTTAATCACCTCACTCATATCATCAATCAAATCACTCTTGTCAACACTGTCACTTTCCCAATTACAATCATCTCCATTCTCCTCATCTTCGTTGTTAAAAATCCAACCATTTCTGCCTGTTTCTTGGCCTTGTTCGTCAAGGATCATTTTTATTGTATTCAGGGTGTATCCTGTACTTTCCGAAACCATTTCTCTGAGACCTATTACATACATGTACATGATGACTTAGCACCAGACACAGTGTATGTCATGTAAATATCACCGGTGTTTCATCTGTTGATAAGGTCATTTTTCTTTTCTTTATGGAGATCGACCATCAGGCGCTGGGACAGCAAGAGCCTCTCCTCATTCATGTGTGCCACAGGTCTGCCAGTAGGGAGGCTGTCTGCAGTCTTACCAGTAATGTGCTAAGGAAAGCTTCCATTACCTTTGACACATTTTCAGTTTGTACAAGTACATGTACATACATGTACATGCACTTTAGGTACTTTTCCATGATCCTCTCTTATAGAGTGCGGAGAATACAATGACCCGTTTCGGGACGCGCTATCCTTAAAATACTGAGCATTCCCTTTTTGGTTGGTCAGTTGTTGTTGTTTATTTGTTTGTTTGTTGTTTGTTTTTGTGTTTTTTAGGGTATATTCATTTATTTTTATTTTTATTTTTATTTATTCTGATAATAATTCAATATTATTATATTTAATTTAATAAAAGAAAAAAACGACCCGAGACAACAACAAATAAACGACGTGAATAGACAAAGTTGTGTACAAATACAATTCTCAAACAGTTTTATTTTATTCACACCAAAAAACAAAACCAAAATAAAAAAAAAGAAACCAAGAAAAACGGGTGAAAAACCTTCTCGCCGACGGGTTGGGAGATCCGCCCCCCTCAACAGTGTAAAATAAACTCTTTGAGGGAATTTAATTTATTGTCATCCTTTAAATCTTGGCTTAAATATTCGAACAATTCAATGACCGCCGTGTGTGTGTTGTTTTGATAGTAAGTTTTTAAAGTTTCGTTTTGTTGTACGTTTAATACCCAATTTTTTATGCAATCTTCCAACATGTCGGCGAGAAGGCTTTCCACTATGCCCCCTAGATGTACATCTAATAATTCCCCGATCGTTAGCATAACGCAATCATGCTGTACTTGCGAGGGGTGGGCGATAAGGCACCCCTCGCAGTGTGCCTCTACGTAGCCCGGAAACGCGGCCCTTAAAATTCTGGCCACGTAAAGGCACATTAGAAAAGTGGCGTCGATGGCCAGCGTGTCCGGGCTAACGGGGGGTGTTTCAAACAGCGCCGGTGGCACGCCCGGAAGAGCTTGACTCGGCTCAAGAACATCAGGCACGTACGGGGGTGATGATGGCATTGCTGGCGTTTGTGGCATGGCAGGGAGGAAGATGCTGGGTGGTGGTGGTGACGCGCCCGGAAGAGCTTGACTCGGCTCAAGAACATCAGGCACGTACGAGGGTGATGATGGCGTTGCTGGCGTTTGTGGCATGGCAGGGAGGAAGACGCTGGGTGGTGGTGGTGACGCGCCCGGAAGAGCTTGACTCGGCTCAGGTAGGAAGACGTCGTCGTCTTCTGTTAAATACAAAAATGCAAATATCATTTACTTCGTCGCTCAACTATCCGTTTAACTTTGAGCAAAAAAAAAAAAAAATGAAAACGGACATTTTCAATCCTTCTGAATGAATTAAAATCTTTGTACATGTATCATTTCTTTGTTTTCCCGAGTGGAGAAAACTCTAAAACACACTCAAGAATCAATTAAGATATACTTAAAGGGGCAGTCTATGATCTTCAGTTGAAACCTTCCATCATTTTCTGATTTAATGCAACCCCGGTATGTAGTCACTTTCAACGTCTACGTTTTGTTGGGACTTTTACATCGTCATTAGATGAGCTAGAACTCGAACTTTCATTACCAGACTCTTCTGCAGCTGGTGGGGGTGGGCAAGTGATATCGCGTGTTTGAGGGGTGCAGAACTCGCGTATGTTTTGAAACAGGTACTCCAAACGCTTTGCAGACAGACCTGGGGGAGGAATCGGCTTGGGAAGACTTTTTGGTGGCATGGCAGTCTGACTGCGTAAGAGCTGAACTCTCGTTTCTGGGGAGTCGGCGTAGGCTTTTACGAAAACTACTCCTGGATTGTCTTTACAAAACCTCATGTGGTGGTAGCCTTTGATACCTGGCAGGACTCTGAAGAATGGTTTCAGGAATGCCTGCCAGTTATACAGTACATGCTCACAGAGCTGGCCCCACTCTCGGTGCCAACAAGTTGTGGAATGTTCACACCACTAGTTGAACTGGTGCGAACAACCTCCTCCAGATCCCCCAGCTGACCACGCACCTTCTATACCTCTGCTTAAGCAGACCAAAACACCAATCTGGTGAAAATTTTGTGTGACCAGCAATAAGAAAATTTATACTGATGTTATGGAAACCATGACATGATCATTAAGAGCACTCGCTATTCTGGTCTTATCGGCCATTTTCTGATAATTTGTATCAAAAAGCACATAAATTGCAAGAAGCATTCAACAATGTCAACACACCGCATACGCGTACATGTACACAAGCGACGCGATCTATCTACTGTGGTGGTACATGCAGCACAACACACATGCACGTGAACACGTGATAGGTTTGGGCGAATCACATAGCGCGAAACGGCACGGCATAGCAACAAGGCTCATTGTTTACGTCGATGACAACGTTCATGTTATTTGTTTTCCTCGTGGTAAAGCTTGATAAAAAACTGTCAGAGGTCATAACTATTACTTAAAAAAGACAGGCCACGTTGTCAGCTTTCGGACAATACCAAAATATGCATGGGGGGTTGTTTTGATCAGGTTGAACGTCGGGCAGATTTTCGTCTTTCTTAACGTCTTTTGTCTAAGGATTTTTGACAAATCACCATTGAGTTCATTAACAAAATTGTCTTAAAAAATAATTTTTCGGGTTTCAAAACTGACTCAAATTTTAGGAACTGCTAAAGGGATATATTTAGAAACGAAATAAATCCAAAACAAAAAAATGACCACCCCTTCGATTTTTTACTTTGTTCCGCTGTACTGTGAAATGGCATTGTGCGACTTTACGCTCATTTCGTCGTAGCAGGTCACATATAGGTCCAAAAATATCGGTGCCTCGTTGGTTTTCCTTCTGACAATGGCAATGTTTTCTGTAAGTCAGTGTGGTCACATGGAGAGGTCCCAAGTTGTCATCCTTTAAATCTTGGCTTAAATATTCGAACAATTCAATGACCGCCGTGTCCGTGTTGTTTTGATAGTAAGTTTTTAAAGTTTCGTTTTGTTGTACGTTGAATACCCAATTTTTTATGCAATCTTCCAACATGTCGGCGAGAAGGCTTTCCACCATGCCCCCTAGATGTACATGTAATAATTCCCCGATCGTTAGCATAACGCAATCATGCTGTACTTGCGAGGGGTGGGCGATAAGGCACCCCTCGCAGTGTGCCTCTACGTAGCCCGGAAACGCGGCCCACAAGATCACTTTTGTGCCAATTTCAACTAAGTTGTAAAATTGGCCCTTTGGATAATGATCACCATGGACATATCTGTTGCTGATCGTTGAAAAAATGTCTCCAGTTTGGCCTGGATAGAACCAGTCTCCTCATTGGTCTTAACTCCTAACGGAACTCTTCCCTCCATCACCATGCCCTGTGCAACATGTGCTTCTTAATTCAGGTGTCTGTGACTCTCAAACAAAATCAAATGAGTGCAGTTGTGTATGCTTACCAGATGATTTGTGGTGTAGTAGAATTATACAGACAGCAAAAGTGGTTACTTAATTAATTGTAAACTATCCAAAAAAATGCAGGTCTGATGTTTTGATTCTAGCAGGACCCAGGGACAAAACAGACCGTCTGTTTTGTCCCTGTCATTCTACCTTTGATAAAGGTCCTGCTAGGATCGAAACATCAGGCCTGTTTTTTTTATTTATTTACATTTTGGTCATTTTAGTCAGTATGCAGTTTGCAACATTTTTACATATTTAATTGTAAACTAAGCGTCAATTCTCTTTGTCCAGTTTTACGATTGCACTGATTTAGCTGTTTGGTGCTTATAAATGTGACAGTTGTCTGCTTCCCCCCAAAAATTAAACAGTCTGAACAACTGAAATGCTTTCCCTAATTTCTTGAATACAGTGTATGCAGTATGGGTCAGTCAGAATTATAAAAGAGAATTTTGAAAAATGGCAAAAGTCTTTTCTTTAATTTGGACTTGAACCCAAGACCAGCGCTTTTTTGTGTAGTTTGTTGTGGTCTACATGTACCTACAGTACCTGAGGCTTCTGAGTCCCCACCACGAATACGACCAATTGACTGTGTTTTTGGTTGCAATTTATTAGTTTATTGGGTAGGGTCAGTATGTCAGGCCATGTTCGATAAAAAAAACACGAAAATGGAATTACAAAACATAAGATGATATAGTGATATGTCCAATCTTCGTGGGGAATGGTGTGTTTGCAGCACAATAAGGCCATGAGATCATTTAACAAAAATAAAGAAAGAGGAGAAAGAATCACAGGGATTGTTTCATCACCACTTCATGTGGAGCACCTTTTAATAATGTCAACTTCTTGTATGCAGACCCCAACTACACGTAACATGACTAAGTCATGATCCCCATCAGCTTCTCTGCAGATGTCCTTGTCACCCCCAGATGGTCAACTGCAATACAGATGATACATGTAGCTTCCTCCATCAAGACCTTTGAGACGTATTCAACCATCTAAACAGATAAAAAAAGATGGATAATTGCAGAGTTTATTGCACATTCATTGAATTAAATTCTTTATTGAAAATTGTTAAATCCATTTCAGTTTGTTTACATTTCATGTAACATAAATACATGCGCGCAAATCAGAATATTGCTTGGATGAATTGCAAACTTACGAGAAGTTCGTTGTTCCCCAGCTCTTCGTACAGCACGGTGAAAACTAACTCGTAATTTTCTTCACTCAACTTCCCACAGGCTGGTGGTGGCATGCGACCTGAGGTGGAAGATAACGTGTTATTTTACAGATGTGCCATTTTTTTATTTATTTTTTCCTTTTTATTTTTTTTTTCAATCTTTTATCAATACTATTTTAATAATAATCTAGTGTAATACAAAGCATTCATGATTTAAACTAAAAGTGTATTGAGAATTTGGTTTTAACTGAGTTTTAATGATTGTAGCATATCCATATGCTTCTGTGGAGTTAGACATTTCCATGACTGATGCTTTGCATATTAACACTTACGCAAACTAAATTCCACTTTTGACAATTCCTTAATAGCACAGTGAAATCTTGATGAGTCAGACTCAAAACTCCTGTAATATTAAACAAGATTCTATTCCCTTCAGTAGTAAAACGATGTTACGTGTACAACTATTCATAACTCAAAATTCTGCTTAATGTTTGAGTTATTCAGGTTTTACCATAGATTTCTCTGATTGATAGGATCTTACCTCTGTGGAATATACCCCTATTGAACGTATCATGCTTCGGGAAGGGGATCTGGAAAAGGAAAAAAAAACTGTCTCAATGCTCTCCAAGTTATAAATAATATATTTTTCTGTTATACAATTTTCTCATTGAATTATTTCCCCCAATTAATGCTGCTAAATGTTGCCAGGTCTAGTTAAACACAAAATGTGAAAACATGAAATACATGTAACTATGAGAGGTTGAGTTTGCGAGAGAGATAACCACTGCATACCTTTCCACTGACGATATCCCTGAAGTGATGCATGTACTTGTACAAGATGAACTTCACAGAAGATTTGGATATGGTGCTTAGGCATCTGAGACAAAAATATAAACAATATTAATGAGGCATGAAATTAGTCCATGAATTTAAGATATTTTAAAGGGAAGGCATATATACATGCTTAGGAGAGATGACTGATCAATTGACAGGCTTTTTCTGCCTATGACACCCAAGCAATCCATACAACCCATCCCTTGAGCCCCCCTAACCTGCCATCAACATTACATACCTTCCATCTTCTTTCCACCATGCCCCCTAGATGTACATCTAATAATTCCCCGATCGTTAGCATAACGCAATCATGCTGTACTTGCGAGGGGTGGGCGATAAGGCACCCCTCGCAGTGTGCCTCTACGTAGCCAGGAAACGCGGCCCTTAAAATTCTGGCCACGTAAAGGCACATTAGAAAAGTGGCGTCGATGGCCAGCGTGTCCGGGCTAACGGGGGGTGTTTCAAACAGCGCCGGTGGCGCGCCCGGAAGAGCTTGACTCGGCTCAGGTAGGAAGACGTCGTCGTCTTCTGTTAAATACAAAAATGCAAATATCATTTACTTCATCGCTCAACTATCCGTTTAGTTTTTGGTTCAAGGATTGAAAGAGAGAGAGAGAGAGAGGCGTTCATCGACGTTACCGCAAATGTTGGCATTGCGCCATGGGACGAGGGGGTGGGGGGATTTCTACGAAACTTACCGCTATTTACTTCGGGGAGATCCGCAAAGTCCTCCTCGAATGTTTCGTCTTGGTTGCTGACTGCGTGAAACGAAGTAAAAGTAGACGCAGAAGTATAATGAATGCTAGGAAACCTCGAGCCGAGGACAGGAAAAGGAGGGGGAGGGGAGGGAGGAGAAGAAGAAGAAAAGTTTGAGTAGAAAGAATGATCGCAGTACTCATTCATTTCCAATCCAAGTAACGCTCACATCCAAGTCGTAGATGGCTTCGTCGATCGCGGGGATCATTGTCTTTAGACACTCTCACTCCGGAACCGTGAGATTAATCCCTCGTCCGGGAGCCAATGGGAAGCCGTCCTTTTTGACTTGGAAATAATCCCTTATTTTCACGTAGTTCACGTCGCGAAACTTTTCCACCACGACATGTCTGTTTTCGTTAAGTTTAAGTCTGCGACAACCCGAACGTTCGCCGGTGATCTTCTTCGTCGATGACGCAATAGGCTTGGTCATTCTCTCTTCCAGCAGATCCAGTTTTCTCCATCTTTCCTCGAGCGATTGATTTTTTTCCATAGGCAATTGAGCCCAAAAGCTACGTCGCTCGACGTTTTCCAATTCTTTCCTAAAGTCAGAGACTTCGTTGAAACCACCGGTTGAATCCCAACTGAAATGATTGCCGCACGAGGGCAATGCGTTGCATTCGGGAGACCAAGCGGTTCGTGTTTGACTAGTCATCTTCGGAGATCGAGCGATAAAATACGATGGGGCCTACGCCGCGCCCCGCTTTTATTTCTTTTTCCCCCTAAAATGCATTGCATCATCATACCCGTTTTACATTATGACATCATTTCTTTAAAAAGATCCTGACTCATTTTTTAAATTAACAAATAAACGACGCGAATAGACAAAGTTGTGTACAAATACAATTCTCAAACAGTTTTATTTTATTCGCACCAAAAAACAAAACAAAAAAGAAAAGAAAAGAAACCAAGAAAAACTGGTGAAAAACCTTCTCGCCGACGGGTTGGGAGATCCGCCCCCCTCAACAGTGTAAAATAAACTCTTTGAGGGAATTTAATTTATTGTCATCCTTTAAATCTTGGCTTAAATATTCGAACAATTCAATGACCGCCGTGTCCGTGTTGTTTTGATAGTAAGTTTTTAAAGTTTCGTTTTGTTGTACGTTTACTACCCAATTTTTTATGCAATCTTCCAACATGTCGGCGAGAAGGCTTTCCACCATGCCCCCTAGATGTACATCTAATAATTCCCCGATCGTTAGCATAACGCAATCATGCTGTACTTGCGAGGGGTGGGCGATAAGGCACCCCTTGCAGTGTGCCTCTACGTAGCCCGGAAACGCGGCCCTTAAAATTCTGGCCACGTAAAGGCACATTAGAAAAGTGGCGTCGATGGCCAGCGTGTCCGGGCTAACGGGGGGTGTTTCAAACAGCGCCGGTGGCGCGCCCGGAAGAGCTTGACTCGGCTCAGGTAGGAAGACGTCGTCGTCTTCTGTTAAATACAAAAATGCAAATATCATTTACTTCGTTGCTCAACTATCCGTTGAGTTTTTGGTTCAAGGATTGAAAGACAGAGAGAGAGAGAGAGGCGTTCATCGACGTTACCGCAAATGTTGGTATTGCGCCATGGGATGAGGGGGTGGGGGGGATTTCTACGAAACTTACCGCTATTTACTTCGGGGAGATCCGCAAAGTCCTCCTCGAATATTTCGTCTTGGTTGCTGACTGCGTGAAACGAAGTAAAAGTAGACGCAGAAGTATAATGAATGCTAGGAAACCTCGAGCCGAGGACAGGAAAAGGAGGGGGAGGGGAGGGAGGAGAAGAAGAAAAGTTTGAGTAGAAAGAATGATCGCGGTAAGCAGTGTTGCAGTGTTGTTCAGTTGTTATTGTTAACCTATAACAAAACATTACACTTGCCCAACTCCATATTAAAAAAGAAAACTATCATTAAATACTAAAATTCACAACAAAATATGAATATGACTACAAATAATAATACAAATATAGATGTAAGTACATGTATAAACAAATTTATGCCACTGAGTCCAAGTCAAATTGTAAAATACGATATGGGTTGAAGGGGCTAGGGATGATTGGCGGACCATTGTGTCACACGTCATCACCTGGATGGTGTTGCGAGCCTGCGAACCAACCGGCGAGGCCCGGGCCCTTAAACTGCACAGTACACGGCGATATCGCCAAATGCAGCATTGTCTCTCACTGTTGTCTATCTTGGCCTGTATGTCCCTGCTTTGCTTTGTGTGGGTAGTCGCAGGGTTTACTCTGCATGTAACTATTAAACAAGCTTCTCAACTTGTTGAAGAAGTTTCTCTTGATCACCATCTACATGCATTAGGTCAAACATTTCCAGTTGGTTCATGGATCTCATCTCGTTTTCTAGTTCACCTTGGAAAATGCTAAATACACCTCTTTTTACGCAAGACCTGAAACAATTAAAGAGTACGTGAAAGTTCATACTTGCGACAAGAAACTAAAACCTAATAATACTAATAGTGCCTACCGTACTACATGTACAATCACAGATCTGGAATCCACGGTGAAGTGGTAAGTAAGTGCTACATCGGACTCAGTTTCTGAGGCGAACGTTTTATTTAGTTGTCATACATGTACATACACACACACACACAAGATGGCTATCACTAGGTATCAAGGGCAAAATTAAAGTTTCAGATAAGTTTCAGATAAGCTTCGCCCTGTGATTGTCACCTATCTTGTGAAAGATCATATCGTGTTCATGTTTATCAACGTAGCTGGAGTGCAAAGTAGTTTCAAATCATACATAATTTACACTTTCTAAGTTTCCTTGGGAAAAGTAATGTTCACACTGATAGCAAATATGTGTCAGTTCAAATTATGTTAAGACAGCCATCATTCCATTCTTTTTTTTATGGGAAACAACAAAGTGGGTCATCTTCTGGCGGGTCAAACCTAATGGTATAAAAATCCATTTTGCCAACATACGGTTGGTCTTCGTCTTCCAAGTATTCATGCAAGTCTTCATTTGTGCTCTTTCTCAAGACATAGCCTTTGTAGAAACGATGCCGTTTCCCACCAGCTGTCATAAATTTGACACTTACATGTATCCTTTTCCCAACCACATCATCTCAGGGAAAGGATTTGACTTCTTGCTCTTTGACGGTGATGAACCTGTAAATGTAAATTTTCTTTTGAGTTCCTCTCGCTTTCTATCTTTTCCTGGAGTGTTCATGACTGAAGGACCTGGTACATCTTCATCTGCAGTCTTACTCTTAGCAAAATGTTGCAAGATCTTTGCCAGATTTGTTGCTAGTTGTTCAGTGGTCAGTGCTTTCTTTTCATGTGACATGTGAAACAATTTGTAGTCAATCTTTTTGCTGATTGTTACAGACTTGTAGTACTTGATCTGTGCCTTTACTGCTTCCTGTACTATATTTTGTACATTTTTTTGTGATGTACCAATGTAAGCATCTTGCACCAAGTCCATTAATTCATCGATGTGCTCCACCTTTGTGCATAACAAATACTTTGTTGCTTTTTTTTTTTCTTTTCTCTGTTTCTGTTGCTCTATGAACAGAAGCAGACAAACGTTTCCTGTCCTTCTTTGCTGAGGCTTTTCTGTTGTGGCCTTGTGGGTCCCCTGAGGAAGATCTAATTGTTCCAGCAGAACTTGACGACCCTTCTCCGAACCAATGTTCCACTGTAAGATGGCCAGATTCAGTGCTACCTGAATCTGGCACGTACCTCTCCAGAGGTGCTTTGGGCAACGTTTCCAGATGAGAGAGTTGAAAGACTCGTTTTGATTCTGGGTATAACCCCCCCAAACATCGCTCCAACAGCTGCGGATCGGACAGTCGATGAAAGATGGGCGACAAAACATCAAGAAAAACAGCATCTAGATGATGACTTTTGTCGCCCATCTCACCTGTCCTCTTGTACATATACACCAGCTCTCCGTATCAGCGGTGCTGTCTGGGCAGTACTGATGATGCTGTTCGCTGTCCGGGCTCTTCACAGAGTGATGCAGCACAGCCATAATAGCAGTCTGCATCTTCTCAACACCCTGCTTGACTGCGGCCTCATTGTCCAAGGAAACTTTGGTTGTGTTCTGTCTGATCGCATTGCGATGTTTACATGTAGGTCACTCAGACGGGAGATCATTCCATTCCCGCCTGAGGTCAAGCGGCCTGAACCGCCACCTACAAACTTCCCATCTGTAAGTTTACCTTTTGTCTCTTTCTTGAGGTTGGTAAGTGCCCTAAACATTCTCTTGCCGACATGGCCGATGCAGTCTAGCTTCCTTGTATGCCTTGCTGTCACCATCACAAACCATCCATTTGTAAACCAAGTTGTGCTTCTGAAGCGACCTGCCCCACATGATTCCTGCAGCACGGGTTTCCATGGCAGGGCTACTCCCTTCAAAATTCTTCTGGCAAACAGCCTTATGTAGTGCCATCCACTCCTTGTACTGCATGGACCAAAGATCAATTTACAATAACCAGTTGTTGAATCATACACACAAAAGAAAGTATAATACTGACGATCATCATTCATTAGTGCTAGTTGTTTTCCAACAATTTTAAGCAAACATTTCCTTTTCAATTTCGATTTTAATGACACAATGCCACCTCTATATAGTTTTTCACATGGCTCATCCATTCTTGCTTGAGTGGACGGCCAATAATTTTGTTCTGCCATTTTTGTCACTTTGAAATTTTCAAACCATTCGTGAATACTTTTCTCATCTCAAATACCTTTTTAATTTAAAAAATTTGCACTATACATATCATCAAAATCAACACCAACATCATCATTGTTATCATTTTCAACATAGTGACCATTAGAGTCTACAAATTGTACACTTTCCTTTGTGTGTTGGGTGTCAACGTCATCATTATTATCATTTTCAACATAGTGATCATGACCCTGAATTAAACGTGTTTTTACAATTGTTACTGCAGACTCTGCAAGTTCTACATTTTCCTTTGCGTGTAGGTTGATATTTGTTTTAACAACTCGCGCAATTGAATTTTATTTCATTTTGCAAAATTGTTTTTACACTATCAACTGATTTTGGGGTTGTTGTTTTTTTGAAAATGTTTTCCTGACTTTCCGCAGAACCTGTTAAAACCCTAAAAAGTGAAGGGCGCCTGCACCCCTGCTGTGAATCTCTCGGTCGCATAAGCGCTCACTCACAGTCGCACAATTGACCTTCATTGATTTTCGGGAAATGACTGTCAAGGTGCATGTACATGTACAGTAAAAGCCCTGAAAGTCTTTGTCGACTGTCGTGCATGTCTTCTTCAAAGAGGTCTCGCAGTTCATCAGGTCTGTATCGCTGTCACTGTCCGTATCGTCGCTGCTGTCAGTGTCTTCCCACAGAACGTCGTCCTCCGTTCCATCCATGCTGTTTGAAATACAGCACTTCAAGAAGGCTGATGATTCTCGATGATTCTTTGAGGGTATCCCGGTAGTTCATCCCACATCTCGATGATCCAGGAGCAGATGGTTGGGGAAGATTAACCTTCCGGCATCCAGTCTGTCTTGGTGTAGGACTTCTCCCCCTCTATCATCCATGTGACCCATCGTTGCCGGAGGCGATCCATAAAGGGCTTGTTCACTCCAACATCTAATGGCTGCAGTGGTGATGTCATGCCCCCTGGGATCATGATTAGGTCAGTCTTCATCTGATGTGCACACAAAGTTGGCTTGGTCCCCTCCCTCTTGTGGTACCTGAGGCCTCCCACTCGGGCCCCAGACACACTTCAGCCAATCCTTGATGAGGACGTCGTCCATCCAGCCCTTGGGGTGTACCAATGAGAATACCCACAGGGAATGGGTCTTTGGGTAGGAAGCAATTTTATATCGTCTCTTTTGTAGCCCGGTATGTGTCCTTGAAGCATGATTGCGAGTACCTCGGTGTAGTTCAGGATAAATCGCTGAACACAGGTGATGTCCTCGTATATGTAGCTACTGTAAGATGATTTGTGAATCGTTTCCCTTTGTTCTTGTTTCCTTGGACAGCAACCGTGGTCATGGTAATGCTTGTTTAAAGCATTTAACTTGTTGATACTTATGTTACACAGAAGAGAGGATGTACATGGATATGTTATGAATCTACTGATATGTACCGGTACATGTGAATTAACTCAGTGTGTAGACATCTGACGTAGGGTGGTAGCTTCCCTCCATTGGCAGTGCAGGCCAGCATGACTGTGAAGCGGTCCTTTTCATGGCTCATCGTCTTCACACTCACGGACTTCACCCCACTAATTTTTCCTTGTAGTCTACAACTATAGGGGGCCTAGTGGGGCATTTCTAATTTCTAATTCACATCAAGTTTACATACCGGTATGTACATGTACTACATGTATGTACAGTGTATCATCCTTTTTGTGGCCGCTTCACAGTTAAAGTTTCTCAGCCATGATACAATAGTTTGATATACAGCATGATTGGTTTATTGTCTTTCATCTTAATGTCCTCTGCTGTACACTAATCAACCCCCCCCCCCCCCGCCTTATCCTTTCCTTAGTCCATACGTCTCATTCCTCTCCGTACTAGGACATCTTCTTTGCGCAGGGATCATCTCATGATCTGTTACATTTGTAGTTGTATACGTTACTGGGGTCGATGTCAGTGTTAACTCATCTTGCAGGTTCTTGAAAGAGAGGTGTAGAGGCTCATGCATTACAGTGCAATAAAGCACTTGTGTAAGAAGACCAAGTATGGTTTTAATCACAAATGCCCAAGCGACATGTACTGTAGGTTTATGTATTCACCTCGACATACATGTACGTGTACATTGTAGGCCGTCTAGAGCTAGGTCTAGGTTTTCACCCTATTGCAAATACAGATGCGAAGACAATAGCCCTAGCCGTAGATCTGGAAGCCCATTTCGGACACGGCCTCATCTCCCTCCATGGCTTTTTTACCGTACTGCTGCCTATATTGCAGGTATACAATCGCTCTGGCTGGGTGACTGGGTTGAGGCAAAACTGCCTCAAACCATGGGTGGTCCATGAAGCATGATAATGTACACATGTACACTGTATGTCTTCTTCCCTCAGCTTGTCCTGCAACTGCTGAATTTCTCGGCAGCACTTTACCCTTAAGCTTTGATGCAGTAATTAAACGCATCATCTTGCTCTCAAATAGTTTTAAGCTTTTCTCATTCACAAAAAACTTGCACGCAAATCTACTCATTCTCTGGACACCGCTCTTCAACCATGACTTCATTCCACAATCCAAACACGAATCCATTCCTCAATCGTTCCAATCCTTCTCTTTACAGTGCTCAACTCATACGCCTCATCATCCTTCACAAGTTTCACATCACTCAAACTAATCCCTACCTCATCACAAAAATACTCCAAACCCATCACTATTTTATATTTATCAAATAAAAATAAAAATATCAAAAGGAGAAAAAAAATTGCCTATTTAAATGCCCCAAAAGACAGTTACAACAATAAAGGAGCCCCTAGGCCCTGCAAAAGACTGACTCAAAATTTGCAAAGTGCCCCAATATCCCTGAGGGTGAATGATAACGATAGTGTCTGGAGTCAGATACTTGGTACATGTACGATAGACCAGATTGCAAGCAGAATCGATTGTGATACAGTGTTGAAACGGGTCTATTCCAGGGGTCAAATGTCGACTCTATCATCCGCTCGAATTTGTTGATAGGACTGCAATACTTGTTCGATACGAGCCAGAAATCTCTGGACCCTTAATTAATCAACTCTTATTAATATGATAGAGCGATGGGATAACTCAAGTACTGTAAGTGGACTGAAACACCAACCTTACTCTGTCTTCACCAGGAAGACCCGTCGTCAAGTGGTTCCAAAATGCTCTTGAAAACGAAAGCCAGGAATGGTAAAAAACCCTGAAATGCCAAATGATTCATATCTCTGAATTGTACTCTATAATCGTACGACGTGGGGTTGAATTTTGTTTTCACAAACTTCTCGTTGATCTCCCCAGATAGACCAGATTGCAAGCAGAATCGATTGTGATACAGTGTTGAAACGGGTCTATTCCAGGGGTCAAATCGTCTGTCTGGAGAGGGACCGGTTTAATGTTGGTTTTGTTGCGTATTGCTGAAATGTGGAGGGGAAAAAACTTTTTACCAGAAATGTCTGAATTTATTTGAGGTCGAAATTTGAGGTACACTGTAGAAATCCAATGCAGACATAAAATTCTTGGTACATTCTTGGGCAGATGTAGTGACCAATTGGTTCATCTTGAAGGCTGACACAGTTGAAATGAAACAAAAAAACTGTTGGCTTTGTCTCTGTCTGGCTTAATTGTTGTAATCTTGAACCTCCTTTACTTGTATATTTATCTTTTGTTCTTTACGAGTACTGTGCCTGGCAAATTGGGCAGATGTAGTGACCAATTGGTTCATCTTGAAGGCTGACACAGTTGAAATGAAACAAAAAAACTGTTGGCTTTGTCTCTGTCTGACTTAATTGTTGTAATCTTGAACATCCTTTACTTGTATATCTTTAGTTCTTTACGAGTACTGTGCCTGGCAAATTGGGCAGATGTAGTGACCAATTGGTTCATCTTGAAGGCTGACACAGTTGAAATGAAACAAACAATTTTTGGCTTTGTCTCTGTCTGGCTTAATTGTTGTAATCTTGAACATCCTTTACTTGTATATTTATCTTTACGAGTACTGTGCCTGGCAAATTGGGCAGATGTAGTCACCAATTGGTTCATCTTGAAGGCTGACACAGTTGAAATGAAGCCAACGGCCACAGACATCACACCCGACCTGAGTCCTGACCCATTTCTGTGAGCATGTGTGTGAATCAGGTTGGCAATCCAACAATTCACGCTTTGTCAGATTGATGAAGGAGCTTCTCCTCGAGCATGTGCCATTGCATTCTGAAACTTAGAAAAAGCCCCAAACACATCCTGGAAGTGAAGAACACATTTTTTACCTGATGTTTGGCGCCAAAGGCCGACCATCCACACTCCATGGAAGTACATGCTGAGATGGTCAGCACATTTTTCCACACAAATTCCACCTTGAAAAAGGACAGCTGCCACATGGTTGCATGTTCCGCTGAATCTATGGGTACGAAACTAAAAAAAAAAAAAAAAAAATGACGTAATATGTTTAACAAGGGAGGTATGTGTAGAAGTAAAAACAATTTACAAAGTACAGCAAAAACGTTATCACATTCAATAACAATATCTCTCCATATCTCAGTAATGAGATATGTAACTCCTGTCTCAGCGTTCCTTTTGAGAGTTTGTCTAGCAGGTACTGTAGATTGGTGCTGCTCTTCCTGGAGGAATGCACTCAAAGGTTGCCAGCCACGATGGCCGGCTTTTCCTCAAGACGACGGGCAAAAACGAGCTTCCGACCAACTTGGATCTGGTTCTCCTGGGAGGCAAGAGTTCACCCACAGCGTACTGCACAACTGATAGGCAGTCAGCCCTGAGCCTCCACCTCTGCACCTTAGCTATGCAATCGGTAAGACAAATTTTACCAAGCATTAAGTTGTACATGTATCTTTATTAAGCACTTCACAGTTCACTTTTCATGCAGTGCCCATGACTGTCACGTAGGCCTTTTTGAGTAATGTGCCTGTTTGTGCCATTTTCAAAACTCACTAAACAGCTAAATAACCAGGAACAATAAATACACATGAAGTAAATCAATGAGTACACTATGGGCATGGCCCTTGACAAAGCCATGAAAATCTGGGTTGTGGTTTGTTTCTGAAATTGAAGGTTTGTTGGCTTGATAAGTACATGTACAGTGTTCACCAAGAACCTGGGGCCAAATGCTTGTTTTTAGATGCCTGTGATATTATAACGAGTAAGAGAAATACATGTATGACCAAAGCCTGAGCCCGAGCCTAAGCCTTCATTTCATAAATGGCCTACATGTATGTGTGCAAGCGAGTCAAGCCTAGCACAATCAGGCATCTGTGTGGCTTTCGCTATACTACATATTGTTTTGTGGTACATGTACATGTAGGCTGAAAAGAGTCTACAATTTGGACAATACATGTAATTAGTGTCCAGTTTTGGAGGGTCCGGCACATAGCAATACCACTAGTGCTTTGAATTTGGAGGTCCCTGGTTAAGAGATTGTCAGTTTTGTGCCCGCTGCTCAGAATGAAATAACAATTTGTTTTCCTCCGTTTTTTTTTGGTTTTTTTCATTTGTCAACATATATCAAACATTTAGTGAGTTCATGGGTCTTTTTGTATTGTTAAATGCAAGAGTTGGTATTGTTGCATAGTACATGTACTTAATTTGACGTTCCTGTTTCCTACCCGTTCTCAGGGAAGAGCAGAAGACGTTTGTTGTCGGCCTTTGAAGCCAACATGCAGAGATGTCATCCAGCACTGCGAGTACACTGCCCACTTTTCATGTAAGTTTGTCCTTCATCTCACATGTGTCATGGTCCAGGAGCTGATGGCTCTGGCCCTAGCCCTTGGTATGTGGTTCGAACCCTCAATGAAGATGACACCACAGCAAACAAAAGCCCTTTTCACACTACAGAGGCAATCCCCGGGGAATAATTTTTTTTTTTAACCCCACCAACAACCCCCGCAACCGTCCACACTGGACCCATTTGGTAACTCCCGGGGACACTATTTCCCGGGAATATGCACGGTTGTTTCCCTGGCAATCAATCCCCGGGGAATGTGTAAATGGAGTTTGCACTTTCTGAAGTTCCCAAATGGACGCAAAAATGTGGGCTAAGTAAAAACCTGCCGACTTTCACACTACCGGTACACTGTAGTTGCTTATCCCTGGGGAAATCATTAAACCCTGGGGTTTTCTCCTATCCTACTCCCGAGCAGGGGTAAATATTCCGCAGGAAAAAGCAGGAGAGAGAGTGTGCGCAAGTGTGACTTGGCCATGTGGCCCTGGCAGAATTGCCATGGAGATGAGAGTTTCATGTTGTCTTTCCATATCCCCACTCAATCCAGTATGCGGACAGCTTGTTACGATATATTTTTTATTTTTCTTCTCTCCTTCAATAGGCTAGGAAACCACATCCCAACGATGATGCATCGGTGTCCCGGTGTACACATGCATGCGACGCTATTCGATCAATCAACCATCGGAACCAGATTACCAGTCAATAACCGTCAGAAAGACAATGTAATCTGTCATCAACATCACCCACATGTGGAGAGAGGCACTCGTGAGACGCGGGCTTCTTTGGAGACGTCAAAATTTGTTGTTGAAAAAATGGCAAAGAAAACTTTGACTGGACCAGGAATTGAACCCAAGACCTCTGGATTAACGTACCAGTGCTCTTCCATCTGAGCTATCCAGCCCTTAGATGGTGGCCTTCCCTAATAGTCGACCAGGGTGGGGGCGCCAGTCAGAAGCATTGAACCATCCAAGTTTTCTTTGTCATTTATTTTCTTTCAATTTGTGAAAAGGCCAACTACATTGTATATGTACATATGAGGAGTTCATTTGCAAAAGCAGTTATAAAGGCAATTCAGACACAAATGTTGCCGGTTGCATTTAAAGTCCACTTCAGGGACTCCCTTACCTATTTAACCTACAAATGCATATTTCTCTATACCACACCCTTAACGCTAGAGTATATTAAATTAAAAACTGTCTGAACCAAAAATTGTGACACAGTGCAATGAACGGCACCTACGGACTACGGTACCCTGTCTACTCCCACACTAACCTTCTCCAAAATCTTAAAAGATTTACTTATGGTCTCGGCCATAGAAACTAACAAGATGCAAACCAGTAAACAGATGCAAACTGCAGTATCTATTTCTTCAAGAGTTCTTCCACAGAGAGCTCTGTTTACTTCCTTATAAATCAGCCACAACAAGCATCTTCAAAGACTGATTCTCAGAACACAGGTAGACATATCTACCCGGACTAGAAGCACAAAGCCTGTGCATGTACTTCATTCGATTTTCCATTGGTTGGCTTTGGCACAGATGGGAGAGGACAGGTAGTGTTTTTCCTGGTTTCACTGCAGAACTCCCTGATCTTTTCGTAGAGGTACCACTGGCATTGTGGATCCAAGCCTGGTGGGGTTATTGGATCTGGTCGATCTAGTGGTGGGAGGCGTCCGTAGACTTCAGCAACTGGATGGCAGTCTCCGCATCATCTAGTGACTTTCGGGCACAGACAACCCCGGGTTCGTTAGCTGTTGTCCTTGAATGACAGCCTCTCACAGATTTTTGTTCATACTCTCAATACTTGTTTTAATGTCAGACGGACCTGGGTCGCATTGCTCTATTCTTTTCAGCATAGCAAGGATTTTCAGTGCTACCGCTACATGCCTTCTCAAAATTTAGTGGGTCTGATATTTCGATCATAGGACCTTTCTCAATGGCGGGTCACTCTGACTTTGAGAAAGGTCCTGCTAGAATCGAAACATCAGGCTCACTAAATTTTGAGATCATACATACATATGCATTTTGGTAGTTTTATTCAGTAAGCAGTTTTTACTCTGCAACATGCCTTCATTCAGCAAACAATAATACAGCAATGTCCACTCAATTCAGTTTATCTTTTCTCTTTTCTTCTTCTTTCATCTTCAGAAGACTGTCAAATCTGCTTCTTGCCAGGTGTTCCACCAAAACAAAAATCACACTTATTAAGCATGCAGCTGTGTCCTTTGCTCAACTATTCTATACACCCTTGCTTCAGACAGTCTTTTTACTGCTGACCACAATTTTCATCCTTAAAAAAGGGACTTTCCCTGAATTACAGTATGGACTGATACGGAAAAGATTGAGAATCTACAGACTTGTTGAAATGAGTTGGAGAACTGGAACCACTTCCCTAAATTCATCTTTGACCAAGTATTTCTAAGTGTGTTTGTCCTAACATTTGGAGGCAAGTTAAAATGAAAGCTCGCAGTATTCAAAGCAAAAACCACATTCCTGCCGTTATTTGATTTGATGGTTCACATATAACTTTGCACCGACGACTCAGTTTTCCTGTTGATAAACTGATTTATGGGAACAACATTCTCACTGATAAAGATCTTTCTTTTTTCAAAGAATGTAAACACATACATGTACACTGTAACAGAAGTGCAAGCATTTTTTCTCCAAGTGATTTTTTTTTATAAGTGTGTCATTTCGAGAGCATGTTTTTCAGCATCATTACTTCATCGTGCTCATGTTTCCAAAATGTAACATTTTGGTTTGTCTTCAAGAAGCCATATTTTCTGCAAGTCATTGTTCCTTTGTCAAATACTATCTGAGAACTGTTTCTTCAAAACGCGAACATCAGAAGGCATCCATTCCTCACTGAGACCCAGAGCTGTCGGGCAGCTGCTTGTGACATTTTGTCACACTGGTGACAGGATCCACTGAATTGCAGGACACATTTTAGTACAGATGACCTCATGTGTTATCAGCGGCTCCTAGATTCAGGAATGGATGCATGCCTGACATTTCATCACAGTCACTCTCAGATCGGTCCCTGTAACAGATTGACCTTGGACACCAGCGACATTTCATCAGTGACTTCTAGTGCCTACCAGTGACTCCTGGTACCCACCAGTGACTCCCGGTACACACCAGTGACTCCCGGTACCCACCAGTGACTCCTGGCACCCACCAGTGACTCCCGGTACCCACCAGTGACTCCTGGCACCCACCAGTGACTTCAGGTACCCACCAGTGACATATGGTACCCACCAGTGACTCCTGATACCCACCAGTGACTCCTGGTACCCACCAGTGACTTCTGGTACCCACCAGCGACTTCTGGTACCCACCAGTGACTCCTGGTACCCACCAGTGACTTCTGGTACCCACCAGCGACTTCTGGTACCCACCAGTGACTTCAGGTACCCGCTTGTGACTTATGGTATCCACCAGGGACATCTGGTACCCACCAGTGATTCCTGGATCTACCAGTAGCAGATTGCCACCTGTGACATTACATCACAGTGATTCCTGGATCTACCAGAAGCAGATGCTCACCTGTGACATTACATCACAGTGATTCCTGGATCTACCAGTAGCAGATAGCCACCTGTGACATTGCATCACAATGATTCCTGGATCTACCAGTAGCAGATTGCCACCTGTGACATTACATCACAGTGATTCCTGGATCTACCAGTAGTAGATGGTCACCTGTGACATTACATCACAGTGATTCCTGGATCTACCAGTAGCAGATAGCCACCTGTGACATTACATCACAATGATTCCTGGATCTACCAGTAGCAGATTGCCACCTGTGACATTACATCACAGTGATTGCAGGATCTACCAGTAGCAGATTGCCACCTGTGACATTACATCACAGTGATTCCTGGATCTACCAGTAGCAGATTGCCACCTGTGACATTACATCACAGTGATTCCTGGATCTACCAGTAGTAGATGGTCACCTGTGACATTACATCACAGTGATTCCTGGATCTACCAGTAGCAGATTGCCACCTGTGACATTACATCACAGTGATTCCTGGATCTACCAGAAGCAGATGCTCACCTGTGACATTACATCACAGTGATTCCTGGATCTACCAGTAGCAGATTGCCACCTGTGACATTACATCACAGTGATTCCTGGATCTACCAGCAGCAGATGCTCACCTGTGACATTACATCACAGTGATTCCTGGATCTTCCAGTAGCAGATTGCCACCTGTGACATTACATCACAATGATTCCTGGATCTACCAGTAGCAGATTGCCACCTGTGACATTACATCACAGTGATTGCAGGATCTACCAGTAGCAGATGGTCCCCCCGGACATTACATCACAATGATTCCTGGATCTACCAGTAGCAGATGGACACCTGTGACATTTACATGGTGTAGCTTGAATCTTGAATCAAGACAACTCTGCCATTTCAATACAGTTACTGCTGGTTCCATCTGGATACAAGGGCTAATCACCGAAAAATGACTTCAGAAAATATGGTTTCTCTTTTGGCTTCCTAAGAAAGTTACTTGGGCATATAGCCCATATACAGCCTGTGTTTTTGAGAGGCACATTTACAGTGGAACGTCGCTAGAATGAACATCCCGGGATCCATGAAAATTGATGGTATATCGGTGTTTGTTCTAGCAAGTTAGGGACGTTCCACTGTAAATGTAGATGCACAATTATGTTACATGCATATTATTGGGGGAAATACTTGTTTAATTTTGTGATGAAATTTACCAAAGCAGAATATGCAAATGCTTTTTCAAAGATTGATACGGATAAGTGGCAAAGTTCCCTTCCTCTCCAACAAACTTTGAAAGGCAGTCCACATGTATGTTGACAAGTCCTGAGAGCAGTACCCTCCCATCAGTTTGTCCTTCCTCTCTTGTCAAACTTCTTCCAACACCTTTCATTTTGGCAGTGGCTGTGCTCATTCTCTTCTCCAATCTGATGCTCTGTGAATAGAAGCAGAGAGATGTTTATCTTTCCCTCTCTGCTGAAGGTCTTAACTGGTCCAGTGACGTAAGCTGTCCCTTCTTGGAGCTAACATTTCACTGTTACATGGCCAGGTTCGTCGTGATCTCGATCGTGTTGGTGCCTCTCCAGAGGTGCTGTGTCATCTTGAACTCACACCAGCTTTCTTTCCTCGCCGTCAGACTGCCTGAGCAACAGAAATGGTGACTCTGTTGTCTGGGGACTTCACAGTATCCCTGCCTCTCAGTCCCTCTCTCCTCTCCTCTCAGTCCCACTCTTCTCGCCTCTGTCTCCCTCTCTCCCTTTGGAGACATTTTTCCATCTCGCCTTCGGTAGCTGTTGTGCCAGCAAGACAACGCATATGCCATCCAATGCATCGCGATGGCATCGCGATCATCCGTGTCAGAATCAGCATCAGAAATGCCCCAGAAAATCAGTCCGAGAGCAAACTTGGGACCTGTCTGGGTGTCGCGAGCAATCAGAGCTACATGTACTGCTAGCCTGAGAACGGCATGCAGTCAGGGTTAGACTTTCTTTGAGCCGCTTTCTTTTTTTCCCTCCCATTTAGTGCATCCTCAATATACAAACACCTCAATCACAATTTGAACATCTATTACACAAAGGGTAGATGAAATGGATTACAGACATAAACAAACTGTACATTATTTCAGACTGCGAGTACCGGTAATTGGGTATGTAGTAAAAGTAAGTACATTTAAGTAAAATGATGTAATTCCTTATTAACCAATAATTAGAGAGCATAACAACAATACTAAAGAACAAGTTCATAATAATACATGTATCAATGTCGGCTTAATTATCGAAATTGATTTTACATCATACGATCTACCAGTAATCATTTTGGCTATATACTCTCTACTAGGTTGAACCTGTGACCCATAGAATCATTCAAAAACTAAGTGAGCATTTCTCTTTGGAACATTCTTTTAAAATATCTATACATTATTTTTATATACATGTACATGTACCGTATACTATCTTCATTTGGGTTGATTTGATTTGATCGATTTGATCAATTTGATTGATGGATTGATTGGTTGATTTGGAGATTTCTGGGTTTCAAATCAAAGAGCAGTTTGCATTCGTTGTTTGTATTTACTTTTATTTGTTAGTTTCCTTCCGAGTTTATTTTGTAAGGGCATGACATTTCCATTCTGGCAGGATGGAGATGTTAGCGCCCCGTGTTGAGATTTTGCAGTGCATACTCCATAAGCAGTTTGCACCATTTCTCCATTTTATTTATTTGCTTGAAAAGCCCTATACAACATTTAGTAAAGGTTGAAAGATTGCCACAGTTATTAAACTGTTAAACATTCCAAAAAAGAAATCATGGGGTTTTAGGTCGGATGGTAATCTGAGAAAGTAGAAAAAATGCACCAAAAAAGGCACGGTTTTCGCACCGTTCTGTAGTGTAAGAAATAGTTGTTGATGTTTGAGTGAAGATTTCAACATGAGGATTCTATCATGACCATCTACAAACTGTGTAAATTAGATCTTTGAATCCTGGGCTTGTGGTAATTGACATATTACGCCCTATAGGTCACATGACCGATAGTGTGTATCAAACAATCACCAAACATTTGTTTGTTTGTATTTACTCTTAGTTGTTGGTTTATTTGTTTTGATTCTGAGTTTATTTTGTCATGTCTTTAGTGCATGTGTTGTTGCTCAAAAAGTACCGTGTACAGTGTTCTTTTTTACATTCTAGATTATGAAAATGTTACCTTGTTGTTGTACTCTGGACTGGAAGTTTTCTGAGTTTCTTATATTTGATGTCCGTGCTTGGTTTGAGTGTGCAATTGACTATTGAAAACATTTAGAGGGTCTGGAATCGTGATCCCACCAGGACCCTTCTCAGGGGCGGACTGCTTTTGAGAAAGGTCCCACTGATTGAGATATCTGTGCAGCTCCTGGGTGTCAACATGCTCCCTAGTCCTCCAATGCTTTGGTCAGGTAGTACATGTACCCGTGCCACACAGTGAGCGCACTTGGTCCGCACTGTCGGACAATAATGTTTAGGCAGCTTGGGAAGCATGTTGACGTTTAAGAGCGTGTTGACACCGAGGAGCTGCACAGACATCGGGCTCTCTAAAGTTTGGAGATTGAAGTCAAACATTTTTTGATTTTTGTATTTTCCAGTGCAAGTGCCACACTACTTATTGCTATAGGAAGTGTATATCCACCTAGCAATGGCATCGTTCCTGCTGATATTATGCATATTCATGAACTCCCTTTATTCGTGAATAAATTAATATGCATAAACATGATGCAATGACAATTGTCCAATCAGAGTAAGGAACTGGCAGAACAGCGTTTGCAGGAAGGATGCCATTGCTGAGTGCAATATACATGTACATGTAACCTGCCATTGCTAGGTATACAGACCTAAAATTATCTGGAATTCAGGTTCAAATATATAGTAACCATGGTAACCTGTCATGGTGTTGTATCTCAAAAGTTACAGGGCCTGACATTTCGATCCTAGCAGGACCTTTCTCACCTTGCCTTTGAGAAAGGTCCTCCTAGGATTGAAACGTCAGGCCCTGTAACTTTTGAGATTTATGTCATTTTAGTCAGTGAGCAGTTTACAACAGGTTTTTTTTGTATTTACTTGATGCTGTATCTCGTCCTCAATAAGGTTTTATCTTGATGATCTGTCATGTCAGTCGAAATGTTTCACCTGCTGTCACATCTGAAAAAAAAATTACCGGTAATAAGTGGTGTGACAAGCAGTTTATACAAAGCACTGCAATTTTGTTACATTCAGTTTTTAATTTATCTTTTAAGTTTGAATGTGCAATTCCTTTCCCTTATGGGCTGCATGACTTTGTGACCACCTCCACTAAAAATAAAAATGGGTATTGAGGAACATTTTTTTTAATCAGTTATTTGCAGCACTGAAATTGTTACATTATCAGCTTCAATTTGCTTCAATGTGCATCACTCATTAAAAAAAAAAAATGAACACCCATTTTTGTGGAGCTGGTCAGATTTTGTTTTCATTTAAGATTAAAAAATTTTATTACAAAAATGTTATTTAAATTCTTGTGAAATCCAAGATGCCGTGTCTACTGTATGCAGGGTGTAAAGGTTGATAACAGATGTGAAATAAATATTTTTCAATGTATTCAAGACTTCCCTTTGCTTAGTTACGGTACATCAATCTTTTCTATATGAGTGGGAATGACGAACCTTTTAGGAAGTGTGTATTCACCTGGCAACGGTATTCTTCCTGGAGGTCATTTCTGCTGATGTTATACATATTCATTAATACTCTTTACTCTGATTGGCCAACGTCAGAGTATAGAGCATACATGAATATGCATAAAAATGATGTACGTAATGACAATTGGTCAATCAGACTGAGGCCATGTCCGAAACAGGCGTCTAGAGCTATGTCTACATAACTGTAGGTCCTCCCCCTATTGGAAATACACAGAGATGCGAAGACAATCGCCCTAGCAATAGCTCTGGAAGCCCCGTCTGCCCGTTTCAGACGTGGCCCAAGAGGGACCGGCAGAATAGCGTTTGCGGGAAGAATGCCGTTGCTGGGTGAATATAATCTCCCAATCTTTTTTCTGTCTGAGGGCCACACTAATTCATTTGGCTATCTAAAATTTAGTGGGCCTGACGTTTCGATCCTAGCAGGACCCTTCTCAAAGGCAGAAGGGTCCTGCTAGGATCGAAACATCAGGCCCACTAAATTTTAGATTTACTTTTTGGTAATTTTAGTCAGTAAGCAGTTTGCAACATTTTTGTATATCATTTGGCTATCGCATACAAAATGGGCTTCAGAAATGACAGGAATTGAGGCAAAATGGTCAAAATGGTCTTGGAAAAACCACTTATCTTCTTTTGTGCAGGGAAAGGCAAGAAATGACCAATTTGATTGAAACTTTTCAGGCAGGAACTCTCAGCTTGACACTCTCAGCTTGAAAGTGAATGGCCCAAAGGTAAAAATCAACCAGCGCTAGATGCACACCATCATTTGATATTCTAATATCATACGTAGGTAATCCCATAACCCATGGGTCCAACTTGTGACATTTTGGTGACCCCACTTATATGTACACATGAAACCATTCAGCTTTCCTGCATGTAATATTATAACAACGTAATGAAACGTTATGTCCATTAAGAAGTATGTTATACTGTTCATGTATAACATACTTTTCAAGATACATGTAAGTGGAAAGGGTGATTAAAGTCACGCGATGTGCCGTTGCTGGTGGCGACGTTTCGGTTGCTAACTGCTAACCTTCATCAGGCAACTGAAGAATGCGCGCTGCGGCGTCTGTTTATGTCCGCTTCGCCGGTTCCTGTGTACCGGTTTGCGGACGTCGTAGTGGTGGTGGTCGTGCGGTTTGGCGATTCTGGCGTCCACTAGCGTCCGTGGTGGGTCGGCGGTCGTGGGGATGTCAATGCCGCTGTCTCGGTTGATGTTGTTTCGGCGAAGTCGGATGTGGATGGCCTCCTTGACACGCCCGGTGTACCAATGCTGCTGTACCAATACTTTTCAATCATATGTAAGTGAGAACACCAAAATGTCACGTTGGACCCCTGATTTGTGGAAGAGTACCCATGTGTCATTGTGGCTGCACTTGATTTCATTTGTCTTCACGATGAGGGTCATTCTGAGGGGGTGGGGATGTACCTGAAAAGGGATCATTAATGACCCATAGGATGGCATATGGTACATGTTGTGTGAGGCTGCTGTTCAAAGCAGGCAACCAATACTGTAGGTGGCGCTTTCCAAGAATGAATGATTGAATGATCCACATTAACCCATTAACAACAAACAAATAAAGTGGGTATAGAACACTTTCAGGATTGAATGATGCGAAACCCATGAACAAATTGGCCCCTTCCCCAGTCATAAAGTGGGTATACATGTAGAACTCGTCAGGACAATGTTCAAAGCAGGCAACAGGCAGACCTACATGTATAAACCAAACAAGTAATGATGAGACACAAAGTTCCTTTGATCAAGTTTATTTGTTCAAGCATGATTTGTTAAAAAAAATAAAAATTGGACTAAAAATTGACACTTTAAAAATTCATTTATATTTGAGGCTGTTAACAAACTGTCTCCTCCAGAAACGGGTTATACACACGCAATAACTTGGATGAATGATTGATACTGATAGTCCTTTTGATATTGAGGAGTCTGAATATTAAAATGCCCCAATATCAAGTTGAACAATTGCACAAGTTCTGCACAGTAATGGGGACCATTCTCCTCCGTAACTACACTGCCCCACACTGCATATTGGGCTACCAAATCCTACTCTTTTGGTAAAAAATTAAGTTTTGAAAACTGGATTGTATCTGTCCTGTGTGTCCATAGCTCAAATGAAGTAAGTCTTTGAGAAAAAGAAAGGATTGTATCTGACCTGTGTGTAAATCCATTGCTCAAATGACACTTAGGATACATACATGTATATAATTTAGATATAAGCTCTTCACTACCGTCTTATAAACAATGAGAAAGGTCCTACTAGGATTGAAAATTCAGTTTGGCAACATTTGTATAAAATGGGTCATTTAGCCGTTTGCACCTGATTTGTTCAGATTACCCAGAATAATTGATCGATTACGTGACTACTTTTTACATGCCACCACGTGACTTATTATGGGTATTTTTGCATCTATTTGGTGCAGAACAGGAGCGGAAATGAGCAAAGAAGACTATCATATCGTGCACATACTTCTTTCTACATTTCCATAGATGCTCTGTGCCAAATGAGATGAAAAAATACCCACTTTAAGTCACCGTAATGCATGTAAACAGTGGTCGTGCAATCGGTCTATTGAATGAATTCTGTGAGGTTGACAGTCCCACGTCAGCTGGCCTCGGTCGCTCCCTCGCTGTCGCCCTCAAGTTGCTCGGCACTTTCCCTCCCTTTGGACGGTGCCTTGGCGAGGGTTCCTGCGATGATCCCGACGAAGATGATGGCCCCTATCCGGTGATTGGAGCGGAATTTGTTCCCACAGTCCTCTGGATTGTGAATGTCCACCGTCCAGACCTGATTTGGCCGTGAAGAAAGAGAGAGACCTTTTTTGGTGCAGAGCCCAAATAGCGACGATGCACTGAACAGCCAGGTACAATGTATGTGTATATGTATAGGCAGGGATCATATTTTCCCAAAATGAAAATGTCTGAAATTTTCCGTCCTGGCAAGCGAGCGCAAAGCAGGAAGCCCTTACAGCGTGGGGTTCGGGGCCCGCTTAAGGGCCCGAAATTTGTTGGATTATAGAAGCTCTGACCACCTGAACCATCTTTTTATAAAGCAAAACATCATCATTTGAATATCATTTTTGAGTTTTCAGTTGTTTAATCAGTGTCAAAGGTATTGGAAATTGCACGGTATTGGGAATTGCCTGACATTTCTCATACGATGTGTTACTACTGTCGGTAGCATATTTTTTATTTTAAGACTATAATGGGAACAAAATCTGACAAAACCTTCAGCAGCAATACATTTTGTTAACAAAACCTACCAGTACAGGCACTTCACTTTAAATTCCTTCTCTTGGATTTTTTTATTTTTATTTTTTTCGGACCACGGATCTTACTGGACCTGAACAATTTTTTCTAATATCGGAATGACTGTCATTCTGTTCATGGTGCAAGAAAATAAAAACCACTAGACAGCCGGGCAAGTGCAGTCACACTCGCCACTAGACCGATGCCAAAATCACAAGATTCGGTCCACGGTCTAGTGGAAATTTTAAGCCCTGCGGCTTTATAAGTGAGGGATGCCCCCACCCCCTCCTTCCTCCTTACCTGGTTAGCAATGTGAGCGGCCGTCAGGGCCACTGCCAGGTAGTAGGCCATGGTCTGGTCAGCCATGGCACCGGTCAGTGTCAGTCCGGCCACCGTGGCCGCCCCAAAGCCGCTCAGCCAGGTCCTGGTGTTCTCCCCCATTAGGATGGAGGTGGAGCCCAGACCCAGGGCCATGTCGTCCTTCTTGTCCTGTGAGTAGGGGGGGGGGATTTGGGCAGTGGTTAAAACTTTAACGGTTGCTCTGTTTTGATCTACATACATGTAACCAGGACCTTTCCTGCCCTTGAAAATGGTCCTGCTAAAATGGTCCTCATGAACATTGACCAACCAACTGATTGACCTACATGTACGTCAGAGTGTAGAGCATACATGAGTACGCATTAGCATGATGTCATGACAATAGACCGATTGTGCGACCAATGTTTACATGCCATCACGTGACTTATAGTGGGTATTTTTTTTCATCTCACTTGGTACAGAACAGGAGTGGAAATGAGCAAAGAACACTATTATATTGTTCACATTCTTCTTTGTACATTTCCATCGCTGCTCTGTGCCAAATGAGATGAAAAAAATACCCACGTTATGGCATTTAAACAGTGGTCATGCAATCGATCTATTGGCCAATCAGACTATGGGACCAGCTGAATAGCATTTGCGGGAAGAATGCCATTTCCGGGTGAACATAACGTCCGAATCTTTTATCTGTCTGAGGGCCACATCGTTTTTGATCTACATGTAAGCGGGACCTTTCCTGCCCTTGAAAATGGTCCTGCTGGTAAGAAAAAAGACAAGACCACGTGATTGTTTATGATTGTGTGTTTCATGCCAGTCAATAAGCAATGTAATTCTTTTGGCAATTGCATACAAAATGGGCTTCAGAAATTACAGGAATTAGTCTAGGAAATATCATTTAATCTTTTTTGTGCAAGGAAAGGCAAGAAATGACAAACTTGATGGAAACTTTAAAAATTGGGATCATTAATCCAAATTGGCATCATTGATCCAAATTGGCATCATTGTTTAAATTGTGATCAATGTGGAAAGACATACTGGTACTGAAATATGCCCCTTACTTACCTGATGCCCATAGATTGTGTCATAGACAATGGTCCAGGCAATGCACGATGCGTACAGGGGAGCCACAATACTCCAGTCACAGGACCCCTGCACTGCTGCATAGCCTATGAGGGCACCAAAATTGAAGGTCAGCCCTACGAGGGAAACACACGGCCAACAAGCCAGTGAGTAATAGAAACATGTTGCAAAAACACCCACTAACTTCAATGACCCCAAACTGCAAACTGCAAACTGCAAATTCCAGGTTTCGTTCCTGGAAGGACCCTTTTTTTCTTGTTTCTTTTTTTATGAATGTCACCCAACAAAAGGCCCCGAAAGCCCACTCAAGGTGAGGGCTGAGAGTAATAAGGAAAAGAACCAGGAGCGTAATAGATCAGGAGGAAGAAAGATGAGCATTTATGTTTCGTTTGAATTCAGACAAGTTATAAGAAAGGGGGAAACAGGTTGCAGGTAGAGAATTCCATAGTGAAGCTGTGCGCGGGAAGAAGCTAGAAGTTATTTTTCTTTTCGTTTTCATGATAGAGCCCGACACGAGCCTCATAGCTTGGGGATGTCGAGGATAAATGCTCTCACCGAGAAAGAGTTGTGGCCAGTAGGTGAACCTCTTCATGAGTGGGTAGATGATGATAGGCACAACGGCAAGGAAGCCCAGCCCAATGCTGGACGGTGGAGAATCGTGAAACATGAAAATGATTAGACTTCAGACTCGCATCAACATGGTATATGTACTGTGTATATGACATGATGTTTGCGTCGAGGAGAATGCAATTCAATGAGGGTTTGCCCTGCTCGACGTGATAAGCACTGAGTGCTCAGTGCTTTGCATCGTAGATATAACATGATGTTTGCGTTGAGGAGAATGTAATTCGATGAGGGTTTGCCCTGCTTGACGTGGTAAGCACTGAGTACCCAGTGCTTTGCATCATAGATATAACATGATGTTTGCGTTGAGGAGAATGTCATTCAATGAGGGTTTGCCCTGCTCGACGTGATAAGCACCAGGGCTCAGTGCTTTGCCCGATGCCTGATGAAAACATTTCAGGCAGCTTGGGTTAAGACGTCTGCACTAGACAAACAAATTTTGGAGGATTGATTGTCACAATTTTGGAATTGCGCACCCATTCAGCGCACCCATTCAAAGTCACAGCTGTGGATGTAATGACCCTATTCAGCCTTTACACAATGGGCCATTCAGTGCGCCCACTCACAGTCACAGCTGAGGATACAATGACCCTATTCAGCTTGCACAGTGCACACAACGGGCCATTCAATGCACCCATTCACAGTCACAACTGAGGATGCAATGACCCTATTCAGCTCGTATACAACGGGCAATTCTGTGTATCACAACGCCAATGCATTCAGCTGTGACCGACACCAAGTGTTCCAGGGCTAGATTTCACGAAGCCTTACAATGCGTCATAACGCAACTTGCAATTCATAACCCATCGTAACTTTTCATACCTGTAGATCGTATGGTTTCTGTGCATCTCTCATCGCCTTGAGATTGATCGTACCACAGAAAACATAAACCACGTATTTCCATCCTATCAGGAATTGTAATATTCCGATATTGGCCACCTGGCAAAGATCTTCTGCTGTCTTCCAAGTCAACCCACTACATACCTGTACGTGTTCAAAGAGAGCAGTATTCCCAGGGCGGCACTGAGCTGAGCCGCAAGGAAGACCAGCGCCTGTGGCCTGCCGATGACCCCCGACGCGATGGGCCTCGAGTGCGTCCTCTCCACCTGCAAGTGACAAAAATCACCCCGTCATGAGGAACTTGCACTGTCACGGGAAATGGCCGCTTGCTTCACTGCGGGGTTTCCCAAGCTATGGGTGAATCTGTCCCGGCTTTGAAAGTCGGGGGATCCGCGCTTTGCAGTGTGACAATTCCTATTGGTCAATGCCTGCCAACAACTGAATATGGACATGCCGTATGAATATGGCGTACCGGTATGAGGCAAGCAGCAATTAGAGGTGCTGTGTACGATTTTTGTGTACAAAATAATCGGCCGCAACTGCTATAATAACATTTAACGGTATTACCGATGCCGTGCATATGTGGGAAAGCTCCCCTCATGATCTGACTGACAGGAAGTGCTGTGCTTGTTTACATGTCTCCCAGCACGGGCCATATTCAAGGACACACCCACCATTTGACCACAACTGCTAACCATGCGACGCCTGAGCAATTGATACATCAGCAGAATTGGCCAAATCTTATCCACTCCTCGCTGCCAAGCATTTGAGGTTGGCAAAGTGCTCTCAGGTGAGTAAAAACCTTCCCATCCCCAAAACCCGAATAATCGTCTCATGCATTTCAGATTGTAACACCCCGAGAGACGGAGCGATGATGGAAGTGGGTTTTGGTTATTGTTTTGGGGGGTTTTTCTTTGAGGGGGGGGGGGGGTTTGGGGGGGGGGTTTTCACCGATTTGTCGAAGTCCTTGTCCCACATGTCGTTGACTGTGCAGCCAGCTCCCCGGACGATCAGGGCCCCTAGCCCGCACAGTCCTAGCAGGTAGAGGTCAGGGAGGTGGCCCGGCTCTGCTGCAAGGCCAATGGCCCAGGCACACGGCCAGTAGCATAGCCAGGTCCCTGGCAGGACAGTGGGGAAAAGGAGCTTTCAATCTAAGGAGAGGCTCACAGTCACAGCAATACACTTTGGCAATTGGCCCTGATCAAAACCTTTCAAGAGACAGCAACCACATTTTTTTGTCGCTTCTTCTTCTTCTTCTTATTGCATATGAGGCAAGCAGCACCATTGGGCAGTGTGACATGCCAACACACTGTCTCCCGTGGCAGCGCGCTATCCCTAAATCTTCCACAGTAAAGGTTCCACAATTGCGTATTTGTTGCCGCTAATCTTGCATTTCATGTGGCAACTTGTGTCAAAATGGGTCTTTGTCATGCTTCCTATTGGTTTGTTCTTAAGCAGAAAAGAGTCTTTGTTGAAATTAATGTGGACAATAGTGGTGCCCAGATTCGGATGGCCCCGTCGCATAATATTATAACCAGCGGCACTCTGATTTCAGAGGTCCCGGCGAGAAGTAGGTAAACGAATGTTGGTGCTTCAGCAGCTCAATGAATGGAACTGATTGAATGGAACTCTCTCTGTGGCTCTCATGCCCCCCTACACAAATAATGCCAGTCAGCTTCTTGAGTGCTTAGGCTGGGCACGTACCTATGGGCCTATCCAGCCTTATGAGGCGCAGGTAGGGCTGGATTCTAGATGGTGCAGCGTCCACCGCACGACTCATGATACTCATGCTCAGCCTAGGGACCGCGGTCGTCCGCGGCAATGCTGGCGTCTCCCCTAGCAACCTCCAGCCCCGCCCCGGTGGAGTCGGCCGGGCGAAAGACCCCGAATACCGGCTGCCGTAACCCGCACGGTTAAGCTCTAGGCAAACCAGGCGACTACGGCCGACGTCATCGTTCGTCTGCGGCAGAGTCGGACTGAGCGGGCATCTCTTGCGCAGACCGGCCCGGGATGGGAACGCGTATGCGAGCGACTGGTTCCCCGCTGGCGGTGAAAAATGGCCGGTACTCCGACGCTCTGTGTGCACGCATCCTGATGGGGCCAGTGCCGAGGGTGCAGGGTACCGGCTGAGTGCCTTGGGATTCAGCCCCTTCCACAACCTGCAAGACTGTCTGGGAAGCATAACTCAGCAAGAGTGCAGCCTGGTCTGGTGTTATGTGAGGATTAGCGGGTTGTTCCGCTGCAATTTATTCCCAAGATCAGCTGTGATTCCACGTATCACCATCTATAATATTAATAAGTGTAATAAAATGGACACAGCATTGAAGGCAAGCCAAAATACAATGTAAATGTTATTTCAAATGATCATTATTAATATTATGATAATCTTTACATTTTAACAATTAACAGCATTTTGTTCACTATTCGGAATATTCCTTTTAAGCTTTTTAACAATGTTATACTTGTACTACTACTACTACTACTAGTACTAGTACTAGTACTAGTAGTAGTACTACTACTCCCAATATTACTATTACTAATACTAGTAGTACTACTACTAGTACTAGTAGTAGTAGTAGTATTACTAGTAGTAGTAAATGAGTACCGGTACGTTGCCTACTGCACTGGAGTATCGCAGTACTGGCACTGTGCTACTGTGCTACTACTACTAGTACTACTAGTACTGTGCTACTGCTACTACTTACTACTACTAGTACTAAAGTAGTACTAGTACTAGTAGTACTGTGCTACTGCTACTGAGTGCTAGTGCTACTGTACTAGCTAGTGCTATTTTTCACTGAAACTTCTTGGGACTAACCATTACATTAGTACCATGGGCTAATCTAAATTAAAGTGGAAGGGCCTTAGATATCACTTTAGTCAACTGACCTGCCAAATGTTCCAATGATCACGATCACTCGAGCGAGGAGATCGGCCAAATTAGCAACGGCAAAAAGAGCGTAAACTATCCGGCCGGCATGTTTACATGCAGAACCCAAACTGAAGCTAACCTTGAATTTCGGTCACTGCTGGCCGGATTTTCACGGCTGCCCTTTTTTTCGGAAATCCTGTAGAGGGCGCTAGATACCTGGACTATAGAGCTCTATAAATAGAGCTCTATGACCTGGACCATAAAAATACTGCCGCGTTCCATCCAATGGCCTACAGCTAGCTCTATTCTGTTGACGTGAACCGTGGAGCAAGTTATCGACTTCCCCGTAGTGCAGTGAGACCAACAATCGTATATTTATGTATATTTAAAAAAATAAAATCAAAATGTTTTCACGCGTTTTGTGGCGCGTATGTAGGCCGCAGTAAAATGCATGTTTTGTACACAGCTGCGTACTGTCCAATTATTGCATTGAAAGATTCACGAGATTTTCTTTCCTCAAAGCTGAGTCCATAATTCATAATAATTATGTTTAACCATGGATGAAGAATGGGGCCCATGGTTTAACAAAATAGACTCATGCAACTTGCAGTGCATAAACATTTCACATTCACAGACTTTATTATCGCTTTCTTGGCCATGGCATAACAAAATTAAGAATGCAAAATGCTTGTTTTGAACAATGTGAGGTGAGAAATAGGAAATGAAAAAAAAAACATCACAACATTTTTTGTGCTGTTTAGAATTTAGAATGTGTGGGGAAAATTTAGAATATGAAAATTTCCTAAAAACTTAATCTTCAAATGTGACCCGGTACAGCATAATGAAGAATAACTCCATTTTTGAGATTTTGAGAGTTTCTAATGATGTGAAAGAGTATACAATTAGCTTTCAAATGATATCAAAATATAATATCTAATGCTTAAAATTTCCGAAAATACCCCAAAAAAGAAAATTGATTTGTAATCGAATTGTGAAGATACTTTAACTTAGGCGTTGTTTACTCAAAAGGTGTTTTGGTGGGATATTCCTCATGTCGTTGTGCCGGGTCACAAATAGATTCGCGTTTTATTTCAGTGTGTTTCTCACGAGTGCCTTGTTCTCAAACCAAAGTTCTGTTGGCCAAGATTTTAATGTGCAAAAATCTCCCTCAATTTTTTCTTTTCATTTATGAAATTAAATGAATAAATAAAGTGATAAAAAAGAATGAATAAAGTGATAAAATGTAAAAAAAAGAATAGAATTTTAAAAGTAAATAAAAAACTTTTGCAAGCTGCTCACTGACTAAAATGACCTGCAATACTTAAATATCAAACGATAGAAAGGTCCTGCTAGGATAGAAACGTCAGGCAAACAGAAGACATGATTTGAGACAAATACATTCATGAATATTTAAGTGAAAGATCGGCCTAATAAGCCAGAAGAATCAGAAACAAAAGATCCAAACACCCGCAAAAAATGCGCGCACGACAAACAGCACCCAAACACACACGACGATAACAAAATGGAAAAGTTATCAAAGATTTTGGCGCCATTATGCACCGGTACTACCGAGCTCCTAAACGGACTTTAATTGAAAACAAACTCTAAAACAAAATAAAAATGTGTTCGGTATAAATCATTTCGTGATGACGAATCATTTCATAAGCACGAAAAAAAAAATCATTTCGTGAGCACAAAATAAAGTTTTTTTGATCTCGAAATAATGAATGAAGTTTTAATTTGTTTTAGAGTTTGTTTTTAATTAATGTCCTTTTAGGGTCTCCGTAGGTATCGCCTGACGGCTGCAGAAACTAGTAGAAAGTCGTTCATTCACGAGGCAGAGGAAAGATTCTTGCGTTCCTTGGCCAGTCCCCTTCAACAAATTCGGAATAATGGCGAGCAATGGTTTTATTCTCAAAGGTAGGCCAACTTTGTTTTTATTTTTTTAATTCAGAAACCAGGAAATTTTTCGGGGTTCGTGGTCAAGCTTTTTCAAAGTGGACGCGTGTCTTGGTGTGGCTACAACTTTTTCAAAGCAGTCGTGTTGAGTTGTTGTATTTTGGCCGTTTACGAAATGAAGGCTTATGCTCGGGCTTAGGCTTCGGTCATATTTCTCTTACCTGTTGTTATACAAGCGTTTGGCCGCAGTTTCCTGGTGAATACTCTGTACTTAACAATCCGACAAACCTTACAATTCGGCAACAAACCACAACCTGGATTTTCAGGTTGTGTCAGATGGAGACGAAGCCCGAGCCCGAGCCTGAATTCCTCATTTGTGACTAAATTTTGCAATATTTCAGGTTTTGTCCTCTCAACATTAGAGGCTATTAAAAAAAAGTAGTATAGTAGTTGTACGGTAGTAGCTATACAACAATAGCCCAGGCTTTACCCCCCCCCCGAACTTATTTTAACCTCTTTTTTATTTTGATGGTCGTACCTCCTTTTCAAAAATATTAATAATAATAGGAAACAAATATAAAGGAGTAAAAGGGCTCCTGTTACTCTCTAGCCAAGAGTATAGGTATTTCCTCATTTTGTGAAATTTGGACTGACTTAACTTGTGGGTATATTTCAACAAATAATTCAACTAATTATGGCAGCATAAAGTTGCTTGTCTATGTTTTTGGATCAGTAAACAACTTTTTGTGCAGGCACAAGAACAAAGAATGATGACATTGCTTTCTCTCTAAATGCAAAAGAGTGAATAATTCACTCTCTCAAGGAGTGAAAATTGCTCCCAAAATCCCAAAACCGCAAAACAAAGATTGAAAAACACTGTAAAAATGAAAACTGCTCAGAGTGGAGTGAAATCCCACTCTTGTTAATAATAGCCATATGGAGGACTCGGAAAAAGCTTGAAAAAGAATTGTCCTCCTTATGGCTCCTCTAGACTATAGAGTCATGTTTGACTCCATTCCTAGCAGTTTCCACACCTCTTACAGTGGTTTTCACTCTTTTCTTGAGGAAATTTCAGTCTTTGTTCGAGTGGATTATTCACTCTTTTGCATTTAGAAAGTTCATTTGTTACACACAAGTAAGGCTAATCATAATCCATATTAAATGGAAGCTGTAGGGCCTTTCATTAAACTTGTACCACTGTACTTTTATTCACACTTTTTCACATCAATCTAAAGCTTTTGGATGCAGGGCAGAAGTGTTTGTGTCATAAATATCTGGTAGAAGGGAGTGTGTACTAAAGTAAATTTCACTAAATGCCATTTTTTCTGGTTAAATACATTTCTGTTTTATGTGTTGATGCATGTTTAAAAAAAATTCCAGCACAGCACATCCTCTTTAAGAAAAATAGACTATGATAGCGTCAGATAATGATTTCATAGCGAGCACTTGAGAGCATCCGAAACTTCCAATGTAATTAACAGATAAAGTGGCACCTTATTCCTGGACTATGCCTTTGAGAAAGGCCCTGCAAGGATCGAAATATCAGGCCCTCTAACTTTTGAGATTTACAGGTCATTTTAGTCAGTGAGTAGTTTACAACAGTATTTGTATTAACTTCATATTTCTGGACTAATACACTTCTGCCAAGCAGCCGACAAGGCACAGAATAACACTTTTTTTTAAATGATTTGGAGCCCTCCAATATGTCACTAATAATTACTGATGGCAGCATCTGCTATGATCTTGTCAGCAGGCTGCCTTTCTCTCTCTTATTCTTTTCATGGTAAATATCCCCTCACCAATCTAGATCCATCTTTCATTAGCCATGATTATTTGCATGGCCATGTGTTAGTCACTCTCAGTCTCTTGAAGAACCTGCTACACATTACCAACATTACAATTAAATAGTCCATTTGCTACACTGTAATTTAACTTCAAAAGCTTTTCTGAAAAAAATATTATTTCAAGGCACACTCTCCATTGATGACAGCTTCTGCTTTGATTAAATTATGGTTAATTTTGTACATGGGAATGATGTGGCTAACCTTTGTGGGTTACTTTAGACTCAGTTTCATCAATAGGGCCTAGATAGATGTGTCCTTACGATTCCATATAATTTGATGCATAATCAACACTGCATGTGCTGTTCAAATTGGTCTACATAATAAGCACTGAATGCCCAGTGCTTGGCCCAGTGCATGATGAAAAACTTCAGGCAGCTTGGGCGGGATTCGAACCCTGCCCAGAGCTTTGCCCAGGATCTGATGAAAAAACTTGGGCAGGATTTGAACCTACTTAAATAAGCACTGTGCACTCAGTTTTTATCACGTCGAGCATGGCAAACCTCATTGAATTACATTCTCCTCGATGCAAACGTCATGTCATATCTATTTTTATTTGAGGTTGAATATGAATTTTTTTTTATAAGGTTTCATTTTTTTCACTGACTTAATGAAAAGTGGCCAGGGTATTTGTGTGAACATAAGTGTGAAGTTCACCGTCATTAATCTTTCCATGGAAAACTATTCTTCACAATAATGGCCCTTTTTTTCTCAGATGAAAGTTTGTATTCATTATGCAGTTCCATCAAATAGATTATGTGCACACATGATAATGAACTATGCTATATGATATATCTAGAATAATGATTGCACACCAAATTATACACATTAATAATACAACAAATTATGCACAAATTAATTACTATACAGGGAATAATGAATAATTGAAAAGCTGCACTGCAGCAGATACTAGTATTAGTATGTACAACAATTCAGAAAATGAGAATACCCAGCTTGTGTGAATGATGTGTGAATGAGTTGGTCGCCTTTTCATTGGAGGCTATTTGGTCACATGCAAACCCCATCTCACACTTATCTTTAACAAGTGGATAAGACTAATAAAGGTTTGCATGGTGGAAATACCCCAGTACTAAGTGGAAGATTTTAAGTGACACCGTGCATCTCTTCTCTTTCAAGAAGGAGTGTGGCTTTGAAAAGAGCCGGTAACTCAACGTTTCAGATAGTGTGTACTCTACCCATCGTTAGGAGACTACTGGATTCCAACTTGATTCCGTCTAGATTTCAGACGACGGGCAGAGTACACTCTACCTGAAACGTTAAGTTACCGGCCACGTTAAGTTTTTCACAGCCACACTTCTTGAAAGAGAAGAGATACATGGTGTCACCACAAACCTTCACGAGTGATAGAGAAAATGTTACAATCTACTTACTAAAATGACCAAAATTGAAACCACACAATTTGAGAGGGGCTGCCCTGGGCCCAATTTGAAGGAGCCGCTTAAGCGTGAAAATCTGCTAAGCAGGAAAAATCTTCCTTACAAACAGGATTACAAACCCCACTTCAATGTGATGTCAATCACTTTTGACTTGTCTTCTCTACTTTACTCTTCTTTACTCTTCGTTAACGAAGTTGGGGTTGGCAAGGTGATCCTATGTTTTTTTGTGCTGAAGCAAATTTTGGCGCTTCAGCGGCTCTATGAATTTGTGGCCCTGGCCTCTTGATCCTTGAAGAACCTTTGTCAAAGGCAGAATGAAAGCCTTTGTGAAATATCTTGGAGAAATGTCTTGAAGAGCCATCAGTTTCTTCTTTCATGCCGCTGAATTTTTTTTTGCAAGGCTTGAGAGAGAATTTAGCATTATAGCATGGGACGTCGTACATGTACAATAAACAGTTCCTTCCGCTAGCAGAAGATTTGTCAGAGGTCTGGACCTATGACAAAATCTCTCAAGTGTTCACCAGGAATGTCTGTCACTCTCAAGAATTGGTAACCTTTCACTTGATGGCACTTTTGAAAGATTTCTCATGCACGAGACATTTTCTCAAGCCTTGCAAGTTTTTTAAGTGTCGTCTGAAAAGGCCATTTGTAGACTGATCCATTAGACCCTGCCCACTAAATTATTCACCAATCACAAGCTGCACAAAAAGTCTGACAAATTCCCACCTATGTAAAATCCTTGCCCTTTTCTTTGATCTTTCCCCCTCTTCTCACTAATCCCTACCCTACTCCTTACCCTTCCCTTTGATCTCTCCCTACCAGCTTCACTCTTTGTCCTTTGTTTCTCATCCGTGTCCTATTCACTCTCCCCCCTTCCTTCCTGTACATGTATCTGTTTTGTCCTTGTCACTCTGCCTTTGGGAAAGGTCCTGCTAGGATCGAAACGTCAGGCCCACTAAATTTTAAGATTTACATTTTGGTAATTTTAGTCAGTAAGCAGTTTGCAACATTTTTGTATATCACCTTATGTAAAATCCTATGTAAAATCCCATTCATTTTTTCCAATCTCCAGCCTTCCTGAATCCTCCTTGAGTGGCTCTATCAATTACTTTATAGTCTTTTAGGGGGCAAATTTGCATTTTAAAAACACCAACAAAAAACCTATTCCATCTTTGTTTGACTTGAGAGTCCTAATACTGGTAGTAATTACATAATTACGTAATTACACTCAAGTCTCCGTGTTTAACAGCTACATGTATCAGTCAAATGAAATTCATGGGCAGTTTGTTGGCATTAAATGTTGGATGGGTGCTCTCATTTTGGAATGAACTTGTGTTGCTTTAATTACTATAATTATTGCTGTGGTAGCCTATTTCAAATATGTCACAAAGTCTGAAAATGATACGTTATCTTTATGTGCCTGAAAATGCATCCAAATTATTCAAAGCACTCACATAGGCCTAATGTTTGGGATTTTTGTCAATTTTTTTCGTTTATTTCTAAAATTTGGCTTGGGCTAAGACTTTTACTGTGGACATTTTCAGAGTTCATAACACTTTTGAAGTAGCTATTCCATTATGTTCTAAAGCTTCAAGATTTATCTTGAGGTAAACGTTCCATCTATTTTGAGAAGATTATAAATAAGGCACTTATTAGTATTATAGTGTTAAAATGTTCTACTTCTGATCATGTCCAAGCAATCTATTTGCTGTTGATATATCACTATGAAGCAATTAACACACTGCACAATATTGACTGCATCACTGAAATTTATCTATGACCCCAAACAAAAAGCACCGAAAATTTGGGGTAATTACCCAAATATTTAACATCAAAATGCATAATCTCATCAAATTAAAGCAATTTCTCAATTGCTAAAGACCCCCATTGGTAAATTATTTTGTTTTGACTTTTCCAAATTTCATGAAAGCATTCTGCTTGTTAATGCTTGTTAAGACCTCTACCCTGACTTTGAATCTCTGTTTTGAAAACTTCTTTTAACTGCTTAGTTATAACCCCTCCAAATAAAATGAATCTTTCTCTCAGAAATTTTGCAAAGCATCTCCTTATCAAGCTTTATCTCTTTTCCTCTTCAGTCCCTTTGATGGATACACTGTGTTTTATTTTTTTATTTTTGTTCTGTAACCCCTATCCTATATCCTATCATATCCTGTCCTATCCCATCCCATCCCATCCCATCCCATTCCATCCCATTCCACCCCACCCCATCCCATCCACCCCATCCCATCTCATCCCATCTTATCCCATCTTATCCCATCTTATCCCATCCCATTCCATCCCATCTTATCCCATCCCATCTTATCCTGTCCCATCCCATCCCAACCATCCCATCCCATCCCATCCCATCTTATCCCATCCCATCCCATCCCATCCCATCCCATCCCATCCCATGCCACCCATCCCATCTTATCCCATCCCATCCCATCCCAACCCATCCCATCCCAACCCATCCCATCCCATCCCATCCCATCTTATCCCATCCCATCCCATCCCATCCCATCCCATCCCATCCCATCCCATCCTATTCCATCCCATCCCATTCCATCCCATCCCATCCCATCCCATTCCATCCCATTCCATCCCATCCCATCCCATCCCATCCCATCCCATCCCATCTCATCCCATCCCATCCCATCCCATCCCATTCCATCCCATCCTATCCCATGACCCCGGTCATCAAATTTGAGGCACATGATAAATACATACGTGCTGTGCACCAACATGATCAAATGCAGATAAATATTAATTTTGATACTTGTGTATTATACATTATCCCTTGTGCATAAACATGTATATACAATTTAGTTACACTTCACGCATGCAATAAACTTAATTTTCTTCCTTTCATGAAGGCTGAGCCTCCAAAATGAAATCATCTTTGAAAAAAACCAAGCCATCTGTAGTCGAAAAAACTTTTAGATACAATTTGTATCTTTCAATACCAATTTCTTTGTGAATGCCAACCCAAAAATCTACAAGCTATCAAACCCTTTCAGTAGGATTTTCATTAAGTAACAATTTGCCCTTCAGCCCTTGTTATCCATGTTAAAGGTTTCTTCAATCCCCCCCCCCCCCCCCGATGGAAATTCCATTTTGATTGAGTTCTTTTTAAAAGATTTGTCATTGTAAAACATTCCTTTATGTATGTAGTGAATTTATGAGTGCTGTACAAATGAAGGTCATTACAAAACCTTGAAACATGTGTAGTATGCTTGTGCGGTGGTGCCATAGTACATAAAGCATTAATCTTTCACAAAATGCAAATGTGTTCTTACTCCAACCAGGGCTCGAATTTTAGAGAAAAATGTACTCGACAATAGGTCTAGTAACTGAAGACCTGTGCCATTAATCAGGGGTGAAAACCAACACATTTTGCAGGCAGTGAATGGAATACCATGAGAAAATGCTGTTTACTCCTACAGGTCAAAGTCAAAGTTATATTTGAGAAGCAATTTTTCATGGTGCAAGAAAAAGAAAAAACAAATTTAAAAATTAGGAAAGAAAACTTTGACTGGACGGGAACTTGAACAGACACTGAAATCACTAGACTCAAGCCACGGTCTGGTGGATAATTCGAGCCCTTCCAATTTTTTTTTTTTACGCAATTGTTGTGCTCTAGATAAAATTGAACTAGCAGGATTTCTTTTTCTGCTGTGATCGAGCTGCTAACAATGGGCAGGACCTGAACAAGGTGCCATACAAGACCAACAACTGGGGTGGAATGAAAACTAGGACACGTAAGTATCTGAACCATGCCTAGCAAAACCTCCTGGCTTGATTTCTAAGCTATCTTGGGAGTCAGTCAGATGCTTTCCAAAACTTTATAACCCCTTGGGAACTGTGTAAGGCAAAAGAAAATTTGAATTCCAGTCTCCAAGGCTCCTTTTCGTAAATGAATAAAACAGTTATAGTCCAACAAACAAAGATAATGGTGAAATTGCTTCTGACAGGCACCCCACCCCAGCAAAGACTAGTTGGCTATTAGGGAAGGCCACCATCTACATGTAAGGGTTGGATAGCTCAAATGGAAGAGCACTGGTACCTTAATCCAGAGGTCTCGGATTCAAGTCCCGGTCAAGTCCAAGTTTTCATTGCCAATTTTTAAATTTTTACTGTGATATAGATATTAGTTAATGTACATTGTACATTGTTTTACTACTGGCCAACCGGACCAATTAAATCATATCTTGACTGATCCACCAAGATTTTAACTGGTCCTCTTTTTGTAATGGTTGCACAGTGCAAAAAGAATTTTGACTGATCTACCGGACCACTTTAACAAGGTTTTGACTGGTCCGCGGGTGTTAAGACTGGCATTTGGCCACCAGACCAGTGTTATGTTTTAACCCTACAGATACCGGTACTGCTATAGGAAATCTTCAAGGACACAAGTCCTACTTTTCATAGAAAGAACCTTCTTATTTCTTACATCCAATATTTTGGTACGGTAATCCAGAGGTCTTGGGGTCAAGTCCAAGTCCAGTCCAAGTTTTCTTTGCCAATTTTTTCAATTTGTTCAAAAGTTCCTGGTCAGTTTTTCCTTTTGTTTAATGTTTGACTTGAATTGAAAACCCTGCATTCACTTTGTGTGATCCCCGAGCTGCTGTAGGCAGGTTTACAACAACTGTTTATTTGCATCTGAATGAAAGTGGGGGTGTGATCCCTGGAGAAATACGGCAGTTTATGGTTGAATTGCTTCTGACTGCCCCTCCCCCCCCCCCGGCAAAGACTATATTGACTATTTAGGGAAGGCCACCATCTAAGGGCTGGATACATGTACATGTAGTCATGTACATGTAGCTCAGATGGAAGAGCCGTGGTACGTTAATCCAGAAGTCTCGGGTTCAAGTCCTGGTCCAGTCAAAGTTCTCTTTACCAATTTTTCAATTTATTAAAAAGTTCCTAGTCAGTTTTTCCTTTGCTTGTTTGATTGATTATTGCTATTGTATTGGGCCTATTGCACTCAATACTAGCTCTGTGCAATTAATACTTACATGTAATACACCAGAAAATGGTTGCATGTTCTGTGCTTGCAGAGTGAAGTGCAGAGTCGGTGCAGTTCTGTACAATTTTCCAGATATTCTAAAATTGCTTCTTATAATTATATGTACACAAGTTTGTAAAAGCACTTGAAAGATATTACCACTGTGCACAGGATGTGGATGTAGTGTAATGGTAAATGACTGTAGACACACCTTTGTCCACCTTCCTTCTAATTGTCTGAATGTTTCAGTGCGATACCTCAGGATTTCAAGGCATATAGTGATAATTATTTTCAGTCCCATCCAAGAGATGTTGATGGTAGTCAGTGCAGCAGAAGTGTCCTCTATCAGTCCAAGTTAAGTTGCCCCATCCAAGAGATGTTGATAGTAGTCAGTGCAGCAGAAGTGTCCTCTATCAGTCCAAGTTTAGTTGCCCCATCCAAGAGATGTTGATAGTAGTCAGTGCAGCAGAAGTGTCCTCTATCAGTCCAAGTTTAGTTGTCCCATCCAAGAGATGTTGATGGAAGTCAGTGCAGCAGAAGTGTCCTCTATCAGTCCAAGTTTAGTTGCCCCATCCAAGAGATGTTGATGGTAGTCAGTGCAGCAGAAGTGTCCTCTATCAGTCCAAGTTTAGTTGCCCCATCCAAGAGATGCTGATGGTAGTCAGTGCAGCAGAAGTGTCCTCTATCAGTCCAAGTTTAGTTGCCCCATCCAAGAGATGTTGATGGTAGTCAGTGCAGCAGAAGTGTCCTCTATCAGTCCAAGTTTAGTTGCCCCATCCAAGAGATGCTGATGGTAGTCAGTGCAGCAGAAGTGTCCTCTATCAGTCCAAGTTTAGTTGCCCCATCCAAGAGATGCTGATGGTAGTCAGTGCAGCAGAAGTGTCCTCTATCAGTCCAAGTTTAGTTGCCCCATCCAAGAGATGCTGATGGTAGTCAGTGCAGCAGAAGTGTCCTCTATCAGTCCAAGTTTAGTTGCCCCATCCAAGAGATGTTGATGGTAGTCAGTGCAGCAGAAGTGTCCTCTATCAGTCCAAGTTTAGTTGCCCCATCCAAGAGATGTTGATGGTAGTCAGTGCAGCAGAAGTGTCCTCTATCAGTCCAAGTTTAGTTGCCCCTTCCAAGAGATGTTGATGGTAGTCAGTGCAGCAGAAATGTCCTCATCTATCAGTCCAGGTTTAGTTGCCCCATCCAAGAGATGTTGATGGTAGTCAGTGCAGCAGAAGTGTCCTCTATCAGTCCAAGTTTAGTTGCCCCATCCAAGAGATCGATTGCCTGTGGTGCACAATAAGCAGATCCTGCAAATAGATAATTCCAATAAGTGATAAGTTTATTACAATGTGACCATCATGACTGACTGAGACAATCATGACCGACTGAGTCTGATCATTCAGTCATGTTAACCTATGTTTCATTGGAGGTATTCCATAGTTGATAGACTTGAGGGAGCCCAATCCTGGACCTCATGTCCCTTGCCTTTTACTACATTAATGTTGTATCGATGCACATCACCGAGAAACACCTTTTGGCCACTCATTCTTGGTCATTCTTTGCGAGGGGTCAAGCTGCGCATGTGCATTTGGGGGTCGACCAATTGCAAGTCAATTGCGTGAGCTGCACTAGCTTTCGAGGAAACCCATCACTTTCGTTAGGGCTGTATCACCTTCCTCTGGAACCAAGCTCAAATCAGACCCTGGAGAGACATTTACGAGTGTAGAATGATTTCTCTGGCCATCTTTTTAGTTCTCAGGGCTAGAAATATCCACTAGACCGTGGACCGAGTCTTGTGATTTCTGCGTCGGTCTAGTGCCAAGTGTGACTGCACTGGACTGGCTGCCTATTTTTTTTTTTCTTACACCATAAAGGAAATGACACTCAAATATAACTTTGACTTTCATCTGTACATACCACTATCACAACCTTAGATGGTGCAGTACTTGAGGTGAAAAATGACTTCAAATATCTGGGTGCCTGGATTGCATCGACAGACCAGGATATCAGGATCAGACGTGCCCTCGCATGGAATGCCTTGCCAAGCATGAGGAAAGTCTGGAAGTCCCAGCTTAAAGATGACATAAAACGGCAACTTTTTGTTTCAACAATTGAGTCTGAGCTGCTGTATGGAGCAGAGACATGGACACTTACAGCCCAACAAGGGAAAGCACTGGATGGAATGTACATACGTATGCTTAGGATAGCGCTAAACGTGTCCTGGAGTGATTACATACTAAAGTGCGTGGGAGGAGAAAGAGGATGGCAGGACACTGATGATACGGCACACTGAACTACAGAATCTGCAAGTGCAGGGGCATCTTTTCCCATGCTCAAAGCAAGGAGGTAGCTCATCTAATACCTCCTTGGTCAAAGCAGGGGGGTGTTCTGTCCATCTGTTTAGGGAGGTGGTTGGTCTGTTCATAAAGGTTCATGGTCTGTTTAGACCCACACCTTGGCCCAATTTCATGACTCTGCTTAGCGCAGAATTCTCCGCTTACGGGATGCTGTAAGCACAGAAATCTCTTCATGGATTGTGTAAGCAAGGATTCAGCGCTTAAAGAAATAGCACAGAATTTCTGAGCTTAACGGAGGATTTTGCGTACACAACAACAGGGGAAAATCATGGTCATTTGTTAAATTTGAATACCTAAATTTCAAGACCAACTGACAAAACTGACAAAACCCTAAGAAATATTTTTGAAAACACTTTAATTAGATTAAAAATAGATCACCGGTAGATTTTTCAGAATTTTGTACGCACCAACCTTCCGGGGTAACATTTGGTGGTCCACTGTTGGAAGCGCAGTGTGAATGTTCATCACGGTCAAAACACCCGGTAAAACCTCCGGAAATCAAACAAGGTCAAAAAAGGTCCTAACATGTGCTTATCCATGACCTTTGGTCGCCTGCTAATCCCAGTTAGCCTCAAAATGTTTGACCCCACATTTTACAGCATGAGTGAGATAACCCTGTAGTATGGATCTATACTAGTAGGCCCTATATTTTGAATCGACATACCGTAAGTCAAACAAACCAAGGAAAAAAACTACTGGTGCTCCCACCCTGGCAAAGACTCATAGTGAAATATTTTGGGAGGGAACCATCTAAGGGGCTGGATAGCTCAGATGGGTACTGGTTTGTTAATCCAGAGGTCTCAGGTTCATGTCAATTTTTTTTGCAAATTTTTCAATTTGTTCAAAAGTTCCCAGTCAGTTTTTCCTTGGTTTGTTTGACTTAAATTGAAAAAGTGTGATCCCCGAGCCTCCGAAGCCAGGTTTTACATTTACAACAATTATTATTAGCTGTTTGTATCAGAATGAAAGTGGGGGTGTGATCCCTGGAGATACAGTGTATACGGCAGTTAATGTTGGAATTGTTTCTAACTTGCGCCCCCACCCTGACAAAGACTATAGGGGACTATTTTTGGAGGCCACCATCTAAGGGCTGGATAGCTCAGATGGAAGAGTACAGGTATGTTAATCCAGAGGTCTCGGGTTCAAGTCCTGGTCCTGTCAAAGTTCTCTTTGCCAATTTCAATTTGAATCCAAATTTACAACTTCAAATTAGTTTGATACCGGAACAGAATGATGATGGGTGTACTTACAGTTGCTTTTAGGACACTGTGGCATTGAACTTGGAAACATTTTACATATAAAGTAGCAAAACTGTTCACAGTGATAATCATTCCATTTCCATGAGCCTGCATGTACCCGTAGTCCCCATTCCTGAGGCCATATTGGTAGTATGTGTGTACAGTCTTCATTGTGTGCTGCATCATTTGGTTCACCATTGTACCACAATGTGAAACTTGTAGATGATCCATCTGTCCACATGAAGGTGCCCTCTGTCTCTAGGTCATGGTAGCCAATCCAGAATGGACTTGTTCCACCAACAGCCTTTGCACAAGCCACAATGAAGTCATACTCCTCCTGATTTAAGACTGATGTCAAATGTGCAGATGCTGCAAATGTTGCACAATGAGCTTCTGCATCGTTGAATGTTTTTTTATCCCTGGCATAAAGATAGCAGTGGTTCCTGAAGGCAAGCCAGGGTGGTGGGCAGTGAGTTGCCTTGCGCTTGCAGCTATTTCCCTCCACTCCTTGCAAACCAACTTGCATCATCATGCACACAAAGACAAATGTCGAAATCATTTTCTGAAACAAGTTGCAGTATTTTCTAGAATGTGATTTTTCTCACAATATTGGCCGTATTAGTTAACGACAGGAAACAAGCTCACTACATACAAGCCTATATAGTTCTGGTACAATCATGTCACTGAGTTCATGTTGCCTCCAGTAGACTCATATTTCTAGACTCATAATGGTTGTAGTACATCTCAGATGAAAGCTTTCACAGTAGACCAACTCCAAGCACGCTTTGCACAGTAGTCCCTCTACTGTAGCATCCATGCATCTTTGAATGTAAGAATCTCCCATCTACACATTTACATTGCATGAAGGACATTGAACAATTCCACAAATATTAATCCACCGACCCTAAGCATTCACTGTGTCTTCAAACTGCACTGTATTCAGGGTCTGTGCTTCTTCGGTCATATTCGGTCAAATATTCAAGGCAGGCAATTGATTTTGTATTGTGATCACGTCCTCTTTTACTAGTATATATAAACAGCACAGATATGCAGTGGAAGGTGCTTAATTGATTTGTATTGTCATGCAAATTAACCACAATTAAAGCTGGGAACTCGTTTGCCTGATTAAACTTTGCCCATATTCTGATTGACAATATTTTTTCTTCTGCAACACTTGAGAAATGAGTAGTCTGTATGAGTAGTTGTGTTATTCATAATCATATTTTCAGTCACTGCAATGGCAATAGACGTATCCACAGTGAACTGAACTTCTGTTTTAGCATATTATAGTTGGCTGGGTAATAAATCATGCATCTTCTCTTTTCCTCTCTTTCATCAAAATCAGTGTAATTAAATGTGTGATTTCCATGCATTGAGACATTTCTTGATCATCCTTTTCAGGCGATTTAATTTTGCTGGAGTGTCAACGTTTTAGAATTGAAGAGTCAGCATAATTTCTTTTAGATGTCTCCTGATCAGTATCCATCAACTTGTACTGTAGCTGATAGTCATTATTATCATTGACATCATCCTGTACAGAATCATCATCATGTACATTCTCCCATTTCCCTCTCCTCCAATATTGAAGCAGCTGTGACACCAAGAAACATTTCCCCACCAGCCACAAGACCCTAAGCATCCAATTGTTGAATACCAAAAGTATATGAATAGATAGGAGATCAGAATGGATTGAAGATTAATGTACTTACAGCTGGGTATAGGACATCCTTACATTGATCCTGCGCACACATAAAGTTTGGCCTAAAACATGCTAATCCATGACCTTTGTTTCCCTGATAATCCCAGTTAGCCTCAGTGTTTGACCCCACATTTACAGCTTAAGTGAGATAACCCTGTAGTATGGATCTATACAAGTATATTTTGAATCAAAATTGACAACTTTGAATTAGATTGATACCGGATTGATGATGGGTGTACTTACAGTTGTGTTTAGGACATTGTGGCATTGAACTTGTAGACATTTTACATATAAAATAGTTCAACCTTTCACAGGGACAATCATTCCATTTCCATGAGCCTGTCTGTCGCCCCCATTCCTGCGGCCATATTGGCACTACGTGTGTACAGTCTTCATTGTTTTTACCATTACTGGGTTCAGTATTGTACCACAATATGAAACTTGTAGATGTAGATGATCCATCTGTCCACATGAAGGTGCCCTCTCTCTCTTGGTCATGGTAGCCAATCCAGAATGGACTTGTTCCACCAACAGCCTTTGCATAAGCCACAATTAAGTCATACTCCTCCTGATTTAAGACTGATGTCAAATGTGCAGATGCTGCAAATGTTGCACAATGAGCTTCTGCATCATTGAATGTTTTTTCATCCCTGACATAAAGATAGCAGTGATTCCTGAAGGCAAGCCAGGGTGGTGGACACTGAGTTGCCTTGCGCTTGCAGCTATATGCCTGTACTCCTTGCAAACAAACTTGTATCATCATGCACAGAAAGGCAAATGTTGAAATCATTTTCTGAAACTAGTTTCAGTATTTTCTAAAATGTGATTTTTCTCACAATGGTGGGCGTATTAGTTAATGACAGGAAAAAGGCTCACTACATACAAGCCTATAGTTCTTGTACAATCATATCAATGAGTTCCTGTTGGCTCCAGTAGACTCATTTATTGATCAGCATCAATAAGATCTTGGAAGGATGGTTGTTCATTGTACATGTACATCTAGATGAAAGCTTTCACAGTAAACCAACTCCAAGCACGCTTTGCACAGTAGTCCCTCCACTGTAGCATCCAGGCATCTTTGAATGTACATGTGTGTGTTGTAAGAATCTCCCATCCACAAATTTACATTGTACAACCATGTCAATGAGTTCCAGCTCCAGTAGTTGCCAAGAAACAATCCAAAATGTGCGCTACATCCCAGACATGTAATATGTACTCCAACCCATGACCAGGAAAAGACGTTGATGAAGACTGAATTTTGTGTAAACAGGCCAGCGCTTGGAGACCCAATTAATACTGCCTCAGTGGGATGTCCCATTCTGCAACCAGTAGTCGATATCACAAAGCCTTATTACTCGTCTGAGTGACAAATCGAGGATTTAGAGAAGTGGTTGCCAAGAAACAATCCAAAATGTGCGCTACAGCCCAGTCACGTAATATGTACTCCATCTCATGATCAGGGAAAGACGTTGATGAAGACTGACTTGTATTGCTTCACACTTGCATAGTTCCCTGTACATGTACAGTACACCATACAATTGTCCATTGTCCAACATGTAATGATTGGTCACAATATGCAATGGCTTTGGTGAAACTGGCTCTGAGTTTGGGATATTATCAGAGTAATCAACCTGTCTCCAGGAGTAATCAACCTGTCACCAACCTGGAGATGGGGAGCTACTCTTTATTCCAATCATCAGCAAATTGACCTCGACCTTCCCCGTTTTGAGGCATAATAACTCATAAGGATTCTGCCGGTAATAATCCCATGTGGTGAGGTAGAGGTGGATTCGTAGTCAAGTTGTGGCCGAGGGCACAGTGTACCTTGCATGGGAAAGTGTTTGTCATTTTTGGGATTCTTCACTGTCTGTTGGGTGTTTGTCTTTTCTCATTCTTTGTGCCAGGATTCACATCCAAGATTGATGATTGGAATGAAGACCAGTTGCCCATAGATGGGTTTCTGTCTCCTGGATCCAGGAATTCCAACCTCTGTCCGAGCACCCACCGGCAGACCCCAGTGCAAGCCTCTGCATGTTACTACATTATACCTACATGTATTATACAACCAATATTTTCTTTTCAACATTCATCAAGATGTTTAGTTGGTTTAAAGGCCCAACACTGCCAAATACATCACCGATTTCCTTATAATTTGCACAGTTTGTAGATGGTCATTATAGAATCCTCATGTTGAAATCTTATAAGGGTTGGGATGCTGTACTTTTCGAAAAATCTTCACTCATTCACCATCAAATAGTTTTTTATCTCGCGAGCATAAACTTGTTGAATGCTGGCCCTACAAACAAGCCAACGGTGCGATTCAGTGGGGCCTTCCCACACACACTGTGTCACGAATAAACGCGATTGTTTGAAAAAATCTCACTAATAGTGGAGTCCGAATCGCGATTCAAATCCCACTAATAATCGCGTTTATTGTGTCAACACACGCAAAAAAAAGTGGAGTTTGAATCGCAATTCAAATCGTGATTCAAATAATCACATTTATTTGGTGTAGTGGAAACGGCCCTAGTGAATATGAAACAATTCGGAGAAGAAAGAAGACTTGCAAAGTGTCCTTGAACAGTGTATTCCCACTCAACAGACCCTTTCAGTTAAATTGGTGGCACAGTAAACTATCTCAGGATGACAGTAGTTCATCAATTTAACCATATCTATCTGTCACAATTTGCATTTTATGATAAATCTCTGGAAATATATGACAGTTAATGGCTTAATTAGGCCTATGGCTTATGGCTGGCTTTTCACATCAACAGAATTTGTTGGCATTGTAGGAGGCCCCAACCCTCCCACATATAGGCCTGAGAATAGAGATAACCCACTAAGGCCAAACAAAAAATAGTTTTGCTTCCTATCCCAGCTACGTTAATCCAGAGTTCTCGGGTTCAAGTACCGGTCCAGTCAAAGTTTCCTTTCAGTTACACGGTCCTTTGCACATGCTAGGGTCCTATTGTATCTGTCCGCATTTTTTTCCCCTGAGATGGCAAGTTTTGGAGACAAAAACCTGATGAGGCGACACATCAAAAGTATGAGGTTGGCCGCCTCACAGTTTAATATGCAGGGGAGACTCTGATTTGTAACAAGGAAGAAGATTTATACTTACAGGACACTCTAAAGATGACAGCAGCCTTTAATCTGTGCGCTTGCAGCCATTTTACAGATGTACGTGTAATCATAGCTAAACTCACATTGATTATCATCAAGTTTGTAATCAAAATTTGATACTGCTCTGGCACATTTTTGCGTGCCACCACCATTGGGTTGATTACGTATCCACACATAATAGCTTGAAGATGTACCATCAGTCCAGGTAAAGTTATATGTGCCTTCAGGGTCATGGTAGCCAGCCCAGAAAATACCTGTGCTAATTCGAGTCATTACATACTTCACAAGGAAGTCATGCTCTTCACGACTTAACACAGATGTCAAATGTGCAGATGCTGAGAGTGTTTTACAGTGAGCTTCTGCATCGTAGAATGGTTTTACCTCATTCACATAAAGATAACAGTGATTGCTGAAGGCAAGCCAGGGTGGTGGACAGTGAGTTGCTTTGTTGATAACTTGACATCCATCTACTACTTCTAAACCAACTTGCATCATCATGCACACAAACAAGAGTATTGAGTGCATTCTGAGAGACAAAGTTGCAGAAGTCATAGTATTGAAAGATTGCTTGAAATATTATCAGTCAGTCAAAGTTTTGAATAAATCTCTAGTCATTAACGATTGATTTCAGCAATTAACTCTCAATGCAGGCATGTATAATTCTTGTTCAAATGTAATAAACAAAGTTCCCATCAATTGCAGTAAAATCTTTGGATGCAATACTATCCAAAGAGCTTGAAATTATGATCCGAAAAAGTGTATCCTCTGCACATTCTACAGATGATGTCTTTATATCACTTGTATGAAAATCCTTCCAGAGATGACAGCTTGATGAAATAGGTCCAGTACATTCTGTTTTGAAAGTTGACTATGATAATGAATCAGTTGTCTCAAATGATAGCTCACTGTATTCCACCACATCCCATATCAAGGAAAGCTTTGACACCCATACTGTCATGACAGCTTCCCCACATTGTCAGATGAAGCATGTACAGGAACCAGGAACAAAGGCTTCTGTTGCCTGAAGTCATCCAGCTCCAAACAGATAAAGATTTGAAAGGTGTGAAAGTGTCGTTATTCACTCTGCGAATAAATGTGCACGTATTTCACTGGTTCTAACCCACTGTCAAAGGGTTTGCAGCAGAGCCATCAAACCCCAGGCCAGCACACTCCAACTCAGGCAAACACTTTAATAAAGACACTGACATAATTACGGTATATGACGTGTGGTATGAAATTTTCTGTGAATAGGCTGGTGGTTGGAGACTCTATATTCATGCTTAATATCTTATTGGAAAATCACATTTTCCAGTCAATGCTCATAATTTTACCGGTTGAGCTATTTCTTTGTGATCAGTTGTTTTCCAACCAATTACTGTGGTAGGGTAGCCTGGTGGGGATGGCATACCAGTTTCTTTAAATGACCTTTTTTTTCAAACCGTGCAGTGTGTAGCCATGAAAACAATTGAAGCTATGTGTGTGGTATAATAATATGTATTCTATAATCATGCATCAAGGATATTGTTTCATCAAAGGCAGGCATCTTACAATTAGAATTGTATTGAAGCCATGATTCCTTCTATAATTATTGTACCTATCCTTGCACTGGTTTGCCAACCATTCCTGTTTTGGAGGAATCATTCCAGCATGATCGAGTGAGATAACCCAGTGTAGAATGGATCTGTACAAGTATATATTGAATCCAAATTGACTTCTTTAAATTACTTTGATACCAAAACAGAATGATAATGGGTGTACTTACAGTTGTGTTTAGGACATTGTGGCATTGAACTTGCAGATATTTTACACATAAATTAAGTAGTTCAACCATTCATAGGGACAACCATTCCATTTCCATGAGCCTGTCTGTAGTCTCCATTCCTGTGGCCATATTGGTACTACAGAGCTGTACAGTCTTCATTGTTTCCATCATCACTGGGTTCACAATGTGAAAGTTGTAGATGATCCATCTGTCCACATGAAGGTGCCCTCTGTCTCTTGGTCATGGTAGCCAATCCAAAATGGTCTTGTTCCACCAACAGCCTTTGCATAAGCCACAGTGAAGTCATACTCCTCTTGATTTAAGACTGATGTCAAATGTGCAGATGCTGCAAATGTTGCACAATGAGCTTCTTCATCATAGAACTGTTTTAGCTAATTCACATGAAGATAGCAGTGATTCCTGATGGCCAGCCAAGGTGATGGACAGTGATTTCTAAACCAACTTGCATTATCATGCACACAAGGATGAAGCTTGACTACGTTTTGCGTGACAAATCAAGAATTTAGAGAAGTATGTACATGTAGTTGCCACGAAACAATCCAAAACGTGGGCTACAGCCCAGTCATGTAATATGTCATGGCCATGTCTTGATCAGGGAAAGATGTTGATGAAGACTGACTTGTATTGCTTCAGTTCACACTTGCATAGTTTGCTGTATAGCTACACCATAATTTTTTATTGTCCATTGTCAAACTTGTAATGATTGATCACAAGCTGCAATGGCTTTGGTGAAACTGGCCCCGAGTTTTGAATATTTTCAGAGTAATGAACCTGTCTCATGTCTGTTGTTTTCCCACCTTACTACCTGATACATGGTGGAGTCTTTGAAGGGTTCATTATTTAATAGACCGATTGCGTGACCACTATTTACATGCCATCACGTGACTTATAGTGGGTATTTTTTTCATCTCATTTGGCATAGAGCAGCGTACAATAAAATTGACTTCTTTGCTCATTTCCACTTCTATTCAGCACCCAATGAGATGCAAAAATACCGACTATGAGTCATGTGAAGGCTTGTAAACATTGGTCACGCAATCGTTCTACTATTGAGGGTGATGAAATGCTGGTTCCTTTTTTTGTGTTCTTCATATCTATACAGTGTGCAGGCACTGTGTCATCACTATGTAAACAAAAAATGTATGTGTGGCAATATGATAATCTATTATAGCCCGTTCACATGTATCAAGGATTGTTTTCTATCAGAGGAAGGCATCACAATTTGACCTGCAGTCGATTTCACCAAATCCATCATAACTTATTATTATTATGAATGACATAATGATTGTCAAATACCTGTGTAAAACGTAAGATACCCAGTATTTGAAGTTTGTTTAAAAAAAAAAAAAAAGCAAAATGGGATCAGATGATCCAAAGGTTATAAGGTTAAAAAAAAAAAAGAGGAAGAAGAGAAGAAGAGAGAAATAAAGGACAGTGCTAGGACCAGATGATCCTTTGTAATTGAGGCAGAAAGTGATCAGATGATCCAAATGGTAGATGGGAACAGGATCATATGATCCAAAGAGGAAAGAAAGTGCAAACGAAGATTGGTTCCAATGATCAAAGGAGGATTTTAAAGGACATCCTTAGCTGGTCAAACTTTTGTCTTTTTTCAAAGTATATTTTGTTTTTCGCAAGGGATCGTGGAATTTTGCTTGTGTAAAATACGGTATGATGATTGTGTATACGAACTCGGTTTGCACTCCACTTTCATGTATGCCTTGCACTCCACTGCCTACCCCATGTTGTAATAAACCCTCCTAGAACATAGACCTTGTCTCCTTTGCCTTCTTTTGCAATGGCGGTCCATTAAGTCCAAACTGTTTTTCATGCGTATGATCTTGAGCGGAGCGAAGTAGCATGAAACATCAGATACACAGCCCTTTGCACATGCTAGGGTCCTATTGTATTAGTCCACATTTTTATTTCATGCATTGCCGAGATGGCAAGATTTGGAGTCAAACACCTGATGAGATTTCCCATCAAAAGTGTGAGGTTGGCCGCCTGACAGTTTAATATGCAGGGGAGACTCTGATTCGTAAAAAAAGGAAGGAGATTTATACTTACAGGACTTCTCTAAAGATGACGACATCCTTTCATCTGTTTGCTTGCAGGCATTTTACATATGTACTCATTGTTCAACATACATTGATTGTCATCAAAATTCCAATCATTTGATACTGCTCTGGCACATTTGGTCACTCCACGACCATTGGGTTCTCCACCTTTCCACGCATCATAGCTTGAAGATGTACCATCAGTCCAGGTAAAGTTATATGTGCCTTCAGGGTCATGCCAGCCCAGAAAAAAATGTTCTTATTCGAGTCTTTGCATACTTTATGAGGAAGTAGTGCTCTTCACGACTTAACACAGATGTCAAATGTGCAGATGCTGAGAGTGTTTTACAGTGAGCTTCTGCACCGTAGAATGGTTTTACCTCATTCACATAAAGATAGCAGTGATTGCTGAAGGCTACCCAAGGTGGTGGACAGTGAGTTGCTTTGTTGATAACTTGACAGCTATATATCCATCCACTACTTCTAAATTAACTTGCATCATCATGCACACAATCAAGAGTATTGAGTGCATTCTGAGAGACGAAGTTGTAGAAGTCATGATATTGAAAGATTGCTTGATATACTGTTTTATCAGTTAGTTAAAGTTTGAATAAATCTCTAGTCATTAACGATTGATTTCAGCAATTAACTCACAATGCAAGCATGTGCAACTCTTGTTCAAATCTAATGAAGAAAGCTCCCATCAAATGCAGTAAAATCTTTGGATGCAAATCTTTCCAAAGAGCTTGAAATGACGGTCTGTAGCAGTGCATCCTCCTCTGCGCATTCTACGAATGATGTCTTTATAATTTTATCACTTGTATGAACATCCTTCCATAGATGAAATAGGTCCAGTACATGTACATTCTGTTTTGAAAGTTGACCATGATGATGAATCAGTTGTCTCAAATGACAGCTCACTGTATTCCACTACATCCCATCTCAAGGAAAGCTTTGGCACCCATACTGTCATGACAGCTTCCCCACATTGTCAGATGAAGCATGCACAGGAACCAGGAACGAAGGCTTCCGTTGCCTGAAGTCATCCAGCTTCAAACAGATGAAGATTTGAAAGGTGTGAAAGTGTTGTTATTCACTCTGTGAATATCTGTGCACGTATTTCACTGGTTCTAACCCACTGTCAAAGGGTTTGCAGCAGAGTCACCAAACCCTAGTCATGTGATGTTTTCTCCAACTTGGGCATACACGTTAATGGAGACAGTGACATACATGTATCATGCGATATAAAATTTTCTGTCAACAGGCTGGTGGCCAAAGACTCTATATTCTTACTTATCTTACTGGAAAATCCCATTTTCCAGTCAATGTTCATAATTTTACTAGCCTGAATTAATCCAGCTCAACAAAGATGAAGATTTGAAGATGTGTGCAAGTCATAGAACTCTATTTAAATGAGAAGAGGGTGCAGTACCACTGCTACGTATGCAGTGCTTGTCTAGTCATCTGCCCAAATGGAGAGCCTGTGCCAGGTTCAAACTGGGCAAAAATTGTACTTACAGTCTACAGTAGTTCCTGGATACGTAAACAGCATATACAAGTGTACCTTATGTCAATACAGAAATAACCATATATGCTTGAATGCATGAAAGTAACTCATTGTAAATGATATCAATACGAAAATCAATGCAGAAATAAGCATATACTTGACCTCAGTGGAAGTAAATCATTGAAAAAGATGGAACAAGAATATACAGAAACCAGAGCTTCTATGTCTGTTAGAAGTTTCAAAACATAACACAGGGCTGTTCTGCAGCAACACTTTTAACAAGATTGCGTCATATTTGAAAAATTGGCAAAGAAAAACTTTGACTGGACCGGGACTTGAACACGAGACCTCTGGACTAACGAACCACAGCTCTTCCATCTTGGTTTGGCTGACATAAGATTGCGTCATGATTGCACTGGCACTGTCATGCACCTAACTATTGTTGAAAGCATTGTTACAGGATAATTAGGATAAATCTGTCTTTGGTGTGTTTTCAAAAAATTGTCACTTTGCGACTCACTCTGGCCAGTATACAGTACCGGTATGTATCAAAGTTTCTACCAGTTCCATCAGATGCACAACTAATAACTAGTTACATGACTTCACAACCTTTTCTGTACATGTTGGAAGGACAGATATATATGTACAATGTACATGTACATGTACATGTGTTTATGTGTGTAGAAAGGTTACAACTTTCAAAATATTTAGCATTTCTAAATTGTCCAACGTTCACAAATCCAAATGTCCAATTTATCCTTTCCTAGACACTGTACATGGTCACTCAACTGAAAGGACTAATGAACAATGCACAATGTAAACCAAGCAACCTTCCCGAAGTTACTGATCATGAAACTGCAGCTACATGTACGTCACTGTATAAATACAGATCTGATACCGTATATATGTATAGCAACATGCCCGCTTGAACAACTTGTATGTGTCAAGTTCTCTCTACCGGGTACGTATTAACAGTGCTTCCACATAACCCTATGGTTGCACCATTTGGGAAATTTTCGAAGAAATTGAGTGGCGTCCCGGTAAAATAAATATGGACTAAGTACATGCATGTATATGAACATACATGTACACGGGATGTACATGTACACTGTACATATGTACATGTACATGGAAAATAAGGGCAAAATTAATAGATAGCTTGTATGTGTACAAAGATGGGGTGAATGCATTTTGTCTTCAATGAAACTCTTAGGAAAATTGAAAGCATTTTAGTTATACAGGTATACAGTAGTCTATTAATTTTTGAAAAACAAATGCATTTGATTCTTGTTGTGTTTGATATCTGCATGTACATGTACTGGTCCATGTAGGCATGTACAGTACAACTTACATCATAGAATACATTGTATTGTATGTACATACATGGAAATATCATCGCAAGCGAGGCTGGAACATGTGCCAGGTGTGCGTGTGATCACTCCTTGTTTACCGTTGATTGTTATGCGACTCACTTGCGAGGCAGGTGGGCATGACAAACAGTGCCCCATTCCTTGCCTGCGACTCACTGAAGCAAGCTCCGCTCAATTCCTGACATTGACCACTTCCCAGAATACACGAACTCCTGAATTTTTTGTTCTTTTTTATAGTGTGGGCCATTTAGCATCTTTTTAAATAACTAGATACGAGGAGAAGGGCTTGCAAAGTTCTTGTTAGGGCACAGTGACGATAACTTGACGTCTTATTTATCTAATTTGTCAAATTGTGTAGTATCCTGGTGTAGAAGGGTGGAACTTAACTTAGTTTAGATGTTGATGAAGACTGACTTGTATTGCTTCACACTTGCACAGTTTGCTGCATAGCTACACCATATTGTCCATTGTCAAACATGTAATGATTTATCACAAGCTGCAATGGTTTGGGTGAAACTGGCCCTGAGTTTTGAATATTTTCACAGTAATAAACCTGTCTCATGTCTGTTGTTTTCCCACCTTACTACATGGTGGAGTCTTTGAAGGGTTCATTTTTTAATAGACCGATTGCGTGACCACTATTTACATGCCATCACTTGACTTATAGTGGGTATTTTTTTCATCTCATTTGGCATAGAGCAGCGGACAATAAAATTGACTTCTTTGCTCATTTCCACTTCTATTCAGCACCAAATGAGATGCAAAAATACCGACTATGAGTCATGTGAAGGCTTGTAAACATTGGTCGCGCAATTGTTCTACTATTGGGGGTGATGAAATGCTGGTTTCTTTTTTTCTGTTCTTCATATCTATACAGTGTGCAGGCACTGTGTCATCACTATGAAAACAAAAAATGTATGTGTGGCAATATGATAATCTATTATAGCCCGTTCACATGTATCAAGGATTGTTTTCTATCAGAGGAAGGCATCACAATTTGACCTGCAGTTGATTTCACCAAATCCATCGTAACTTATGACCATTCGCAAAACGATGAGCTATGCATAGAAACCATACGATGTATCATAACTAACGATGGGTTATGCATCATTAGTTGAGTTACGAGGCATTGTCAATGTCGTGATATCAACACCACGGGTGGCAACCAATCATTTGCTAAATGAATGGGTGTGGTACATGTTCATTGTGGGTGTGCTACATGTACAAACATGTATGTAACAACTGTGGCAAGGTTGCGTGGGTCACAGATTGGATAGGGAACTGAGTCTAAAGCACTGTGATATCAGAATGTCCATGTAGAAACTATGATGTGCAAGGAAACATCAGATACCGTACACGGCCCTTTGCACATGCTAAGGTCCTATTGTATTAGTCCACATTTTTATTTCATGCATTGATTCTGACCCCCGAGATGGCAAGTTTTGGAGTCAAACACCTGATGAGGTTTCCCATCAAAACTGTGAGGTTGGCCACCTCACATGCAGGGGAGACTCTGATTAGTAAAAAAGGAAGAAGATTTATACTTACAGGACTTCTCTAAAGATGATGACATCCTTTCATCGGTCTACTTGCAGGCATTTTACAGATGTACTCATTGTTCAGCGTACATCCAATATCATCCAATTTCCAATCACGATTTGATACTGCTCTGGCACATGTGCTCCCTCCATGACCATTGGGTTCTCCACCTTTCCATGCATCATAGCTTGAAGATGTACCATCAGTCCAGGTAAAGTTATATGTGCCTTCAGGGTCATGATAGCCAGCCCAGAAAAAAAATGTTCTAATTCGAGTCTTTGCATACTTTATGATGAAGTCATGCTCTTCACGACTTAACACAGATGTCAAATGTGCAGATGCTGAGAGTGTTTTACAGTGAGCTTCTGCATCGTAGAATGGTTTTACCTCATTCACATAAAAATAGCAGTGATTGCTGAAGGCTACCCAAGGTGGTGGACAGCGAGTTGCTTTGTTGATAACTTGACAGCTATATCCATCCACTACTTCTAAATTAACTTGCATCATCATGCACACAATCAAGAGTATTGAGTGCATTCTGAGAGACAAAGTTGCAGAAGTTATCCTATTGATAGATTGTTTGATTCAATATCAGTCAAGGTTTTAAATAAATCTCTAGTAATTATCAATGGATTTCAGCAATTAACTCACAACAGAGGCATGTGCAACTCTTGCTCAAATCTAATGAACAAAGTTCCCATCAAATGCTGTAAAATCTTTGGATGCAATACTTTCCAAAGAGCTTATAACGATGATCTGTAAAAGTGGATCCTCCTCTGCACATTCTACAGATGATGTCTTTATATCACTTGTATGAAAATCCTTCCATAGATGACAGCTTGATGAAATAGGTCCAGTACATTCTGTTTTGCAAGTTGACTATGATGATGAATCAGTTGTCTCAAATGAAAGCTCAATGTATTCCACTACATCCCATCTCGAGGAAAGATTTGACACCCATACTAGCATGACAGCTTCCCCACATTGTCAGATGAAGCATGTACAGGAACCAGGAACGAAGGCTTCTGTTGCCTGAAGTCATCCAGCTCCAAACAGATGAAGATTTGAAAGGTGTGAAAGTGTTGTAATTCACTGTGTGAATATCTGTGCACGTATTTCACAGGTTCTAACCCACTGTCAAAGGGTTTGCAGCAGAGTCACCACACCCAAGTCATGTGATGTTTACTCCAACTCGGGCAAACACTTTAATGGAGACCGTGACATATGAAGTGTGATGTAAAATTTTCTGTAAACAGGCTGGTGGTCGAAGACTCTATTTATACTTACCTTACTGGAAAATCCCATTTTTCGGTCATGTTCATAATTTTACCAGGTAACCTATTTCTTTGTGGTCACTTGTTTTCCAACCAATTTCTGTGCTAGGGTAGCCTTGGCAGGGATGGAATACCAGTTTTTCTAAAATGTTCTTTACATTTACAAGCCGTGCAGTGTGTAACCATGAAAATAATTGAAACTGTGTGTGTGGTGCAGCAATATCAAGAATCAGTAAGGACATCTTAGACTTCACATTGGAGAATTTTCACCTCCAGGGACCGAATAGTTTTGATAACAAGCAGTTAAAGATATTGTGAGCCATAACTCCCTAAACCAAATACTGTACTACCTTAACCTAAACCAGTCAACGTGATTTGACTCCCACATCAATGCATGTACATGAGCACAGAGAGTAATATACAATTATAGACTTAGAATTCAATTCAAGGGGAACATTCATTTCCATATCACAGATAAAGAAAATGCAACAATGTGTAACAGTTATATTGGGATGACTATCACAGTACCAGTATGGTAGGCACCCAGACGTGGGTATAAAATATATTACAAGCAGTGATATATATGCAGGCAAATCCCAGAAAGCCGAGCTTGAGATGGGATGCCCTATGAAGACTGGAGAAGAAAATAGACAAACACACAGAATAAAAGAATGAGCAAAACACCAGTAGATGATTGTGCAAAAAAAGGATTGAAAAGAATAGCAGGGTATAAGGGCTGAGAAGAGAAAAGAAGGAAGCAAGTAAGGTATGTTACACAATGAGAAATGAGATCAAGCTTGTAGGCATGCCTGAAGCAGCCCAAAGAGGGTTTTGATTTGAAAGCTGGATTGACGGAAATTATACTGTACATACATTTTCTTGCTTCTTCAATGAGAAAACAACTTCAAAGCTTTGTCTGTTTCACTTGCTGTCAGTTTCTTGAAACAAATTACACTCCATTTTTGTTCCATATGATGCTACATGTACATGTACAGTACATGTACAGTGGTATACTATACGTTATTATTATTATTGTTATTATACATGATGCACGATGTTTTTGATATAAAAACCCCAAAATGCTCAGTGTACTTACAGTTGTGTCTAGGACATTGCTGCACTGCCCTTGCAGACATTTTGCACATGAAGTGAAGAGTTGAATCACAAGTAGTATCATCCCACTTCCAAAAGCTATTATATGGTGGATTTTTCCACCATGGAAAGCTAGACACACATATGCAATCCTGATTTTTAATATTATTTGGCTGTCCTTCATAAAAAAATTCAAAACTTGTAGATGATCCATCTGTCCACATGAAGGTGCCCTCTCTCTCTTGGTCATGGTAGCCAATCCAGAATGGTCTTGTTTCTTCTACAGCCTTTGCATAAGCCACAATGAAGTCATACTCCTCCTGATTTAAGATTGATGTCAAATGTGCAGATGCTGCAAATGTTGCACAATGAGCTTCTGCATCGTTGAATATTTTTTCATCCCTGACATGAAGGTAACAATGATTCCTGAAGGCAAGCCAGGGTGGTGGACAGTGAGTTGCCTTGTTGATAACTTGACACCCATCCACTACTTCTAAACCAACTTTCATCATCATGCACACAATTAAGAGTATTGAGTGCATTCCCAGAGACAAAGTTGCAGTAATCATGCTATTGAAATATTGTTTGACATAACATAAGTCAATTTTTTAAATAAATCTGTAGTCATTAAGTATTGATTTCCACAATTAACTCACAACGCAGGCATGTGCAACTCTTGTTCAAATTCAATGAACAAAGTTCCCATCAATTGCAGTAAAATATGTCAATGCAATACTTTCCATAAAAGTGGATCCTCTGCGCATTCTACGGATGATGTCTTTATCACTTCCAGTACATTCTGATTTGAAAGTTGACTATGATGATGAATCAGTTGTCTCTAATGAAAGCTCAATGTATTCCAATACATCCCATCTCAAGGAAAGCTTTGACACCCATACAGCATGACAGCTTCGCCACATTGTCAGATGAAGCATGTACAGGAACCAGGAACGAAGGCTTCCGTTGCCTGAAGTCATCCAGCTCCAAACAGATGAAGATTTGAAAGGTGTGAAAGTGTTGTTATTCACTGTGTGAATATCTGTGCACGTATTTCACAGGTTCTAACCCACTGTCAAAGGGTTTGCAGCAGATCAGAGTCACCACACCCCAGCACACCCAAACTCGGGCATACACGTTAATGGAGACACTGACATATCATGCGATATAAATTTTTCTGTAAACAGGCTGGTGGCCGAAGACTCTATATTCATACTTACTGGAAAATTACATTTTCCAGTCAATGTTCATAATTTTTATCGGTTGAGGTATTTCTTTGTGGTCAATGTTTACCAACCAATTACTGTGCTAGGGTAGCCTTGGCAATGATGGAATACCAGTTTCTGTAAATGACCTTTATATTTACAAACCGTGCAGTGTGTAACCATGAAACAATTGAAGCTTTGTGTGTGGTGCAGCAATATCTATTCCATAATCATGCATCATGGATATTCTTTCATCAAAGGCAGGCATCTCACAATTAGAATCGTATTGAAGCCATGATTCCGTCTATAATTATTGTATCTATCCTTGCACTGATTTACCAACCATTCCTATTTTGGAGGAATAATTCCTCGTTTGTGACAAGAAAGCACACAAATAAGCAGACGGTAGAAAAGAATAAGATTGGATTGAAATAGCAGGGTATAAAGGCTGAGAAGAGAAGAGAAGAAAAGAAAGCAACTATGGTATGTTACACAATGAGAAACGAGATCAAGCTTGTAGGCATGCCTGAATTAGCAGCCCAAAGAGGGTTTTGATTTAAAAGCTGGATTGATGGAAATTATGCTGTATTTTTTCTTGCTTTTTCAATGAGACAACTTCAACGTTTTGTCAGTTTCACTTTCTTTAAACAAAATACCATGACTCCAGTTTTGTTCCATATAATGCTACATGTACATGTACATTGTACAATTGTACATGTACGTTCATGATATGATGTTTTCGATATGAAAACCCTAGAAGGCTCAATGTACTTACAGTTGTGTCTAGGACATTGCTGCACTGCCCTTGCAGACATTTTGCACATGAAGTGAAGAGTTGAATCACAAGTAGTATCATCCCACTTTCAAAAGCTATTATATGGTGGATTTTCCCACCATGAAAAGCTATGCACACCTATGCAATCTTGATTATTATTGCTGTCCGTGTCATATAACATTTCAAAACTTGTAGATGATCCATCTGTCCACATGAAGGTACCCTAGCTGGTCGCTTGGTCATGGTAGCCAATCCAGAATGGTCTTGTTTCATCTACAGCCTTTGCATAAGCCACAGTGAAGTCATACTCCTCCTGATTTAAGATTGATGTCAAATGTGCAGATGCTGGAAATGTCTTCATTGTTTTCACCAATAATACTGGGTTCTGCATTGTACCACACTGTGAAGCTTGTAGATGATCCATCTGTCCACATGAAGGTGCCCTCTGTCTCTTGGTCATGGTAGCCAATCCAGAATGGTCTTGTTCCACCAACAGCCTTTGCACAAGCCACAATGAAGTCATACTCCTCCTGATTTAAGACTGATGTCAAATGTGCAGATGTTGCACAATGAGCTTCTACATCGTTGAATGTTTTTTCATCCCTGACATAAAGATAGCAGTGATTCCTGAAGGCAAGCCAGGGTGGTGGACAGTGAGTTGCCTTGGGCATAGCCTTGCAACCATATGCTTCCACTACTTGCAGGCCAACTTGCATTAACATGCACACAATCAAGAGTATTGAGTGCATTCTGAGAGACAAAGTGAAAGAAGTCATCCTTTTGAAAGATTGTTTTATATAATATCAGTCAAATTTTAACAATTAATTTCAGCAATTAACTCACAACGCAGACATGTGCAACTATTGTTCAAATCAGATAAAAAAAAGTTCCTATCAAATAATCTATTGCACACTCTCATTATTATTTAGGCACTTTATTCAATGTACAAAATACATAGATATCAACCCACTGACCCATAAGTTACACAATTCATAGCTGATTTGAAGTAAATACTGTATGCTATAAAATACTTAAATAAAATATCTTTACAAGGTGGCCATGACAACCCAACAACATTTTTGAAATTTCTGTTGAGTTAAAGAAAGGCTTGCTCGGGGTTTTTTTTCTCCAAATGCATACAATTTTGCATTAAATAGAATGACTTGCAAAGTTTTATCAGTAGTATCTACAAAGAGTCTTGCTTCAGTTACCGGTACATACAAAAATAAACTAATTTTTAACAAACCAAACTAGTATCATGTCAAAAAGCACCAAAATGATGTGATATATTCCAAGGGCATCAGTAGGCCCAATGACACTCATGAGAAAAATGTTCCTTTGTAAAGTTGGCAAAATGTTGAAAGTACTAATAATTAGAATGAAGCTGCTGTATCAAGGTTCACAACATCTGAATGAAAGCAGGGGTATGATCCCTGGAGATATACAGCAGTTAATGGTTGAATTGCTTCTGACTGGCACCCACCCCAGCAGGCCTGGATAGCTCAGATGGATTCAAGTCCTGATCCAGTCAAAGTTTTCTTCGCCAATTCTTCATTTTTTTTCAAAAGTTCCCGGTCATTTTTTTCTTGTTGGTTTGATTAGAATGAAGTGAAAAGGGTCTTGGAGCAAGGCCAGACCTTGTCATTCTGTCATTCTGCTCCAAAAATCAATCACCCTTTTCATGGTTAATTCAAGTGTATGTACATGTACAGCATATTTTTTTACAGAAAGAAAAACATGTCCAATTAATTGTTCTCTTCTGTCAAAATATTGAAACGTAAAGAGTCGGCAATATGTGAATTATTAGTAGTATACCTCAACCTTGCTTAGTTTAGGTTATCAACTACTCGATTATAATGAGGTCATTTTATCCTATTGCCTTTTTTTGGAATGTCTATTAATCATTAAGTGATTAGTCATGATTTATTGAATACACACTTCACCATGGACAGAGGAAAGATACCGTACGATGTAGAACCTCGAATAGAAATTAAACTAAAAAGATTCTTCCATCTCTTACAGCTGGAAATAACATAGAGGCTGGGAATTAAATGCAGTCTCTGATTAGCACCGTTGACAGACATGTCATAAGGAGCCTAAGCCAATGACTATGGACACACGCATTCTCCTGTCTTCATCAACTTTTGTCTGGAAGCTCCAGAGGCAAACTAATGACTATGCTGGCATTCTTTGGACATCCCTAGAATAGTCCTTCTGAATCACTGCATTCAATTCCCATACACTTGTGCAGGGCTAGAAATGTCCAAAAAACTGTAGACTGAGTCCAGTGATTTCAGCATCAGTCTAGTGCCGAGTGTGACTGAACTAGACCGGCAGCCTGGTGGGTTTTTTCTTGCACCATGAAGAAAATGCCCCTAAAATACTGTTAATATGTATATTATTGTCTTGACCTGTACAAGTAAACAGCATTTTCCCATGGTATTCCTTTCATTGCGTGCATTTCCCCCCCGTATTTATGGCATAGGTCTTGTAAAAATAGTTCCGGTCCAGTAAGAGTCTTCAGTTACAAGACCTGTTGTCTAGTACTTTTTTTTCTGAAATTTGAGCCCTGTTGTGTGCTATTTCCTGACACGGCCCTACCTTGTACAAGTACATGTAGGAACTGTGTGTCTCATACTCAATGTGGTTCATAAATAGCAGATGCTTTACTTTGGATCTCATAACGTCACACAACTTCCTATAAAAGAAGTGCAAATTTGGAATGTGCATTTCGATGGTGCAGTATCTTACCATTCACCATTTTACATGTATACATGTAATATATACCTAACCATATCACCACTCAAAGAAGTGCACTACAGAGAATGACAGTAACACACCAAACCCTGCCCGCTCGAGCTGCCTGATTTTTTTATTTAGCAGGCAATCAGGTATAGCGCTGAGCACTTGGTGCTTATTACTTGTAGTAGGGCAAACCCCCATTGAACACCAAGCCCTGTCGACTTGTAGTCGGCAAAATTGACATCATCACCTGAAAACACGTTCATGCATGCAGTCCAATTGGTCTCAAGCACTGTGGTTGTACCATGTGTGCAAAAGCCACTTCATGTAACTCTAACCAGGAATAGATAGCAGACACCTTCTAAGGTGCTTCCAGGAGAAGATATCAATACTGTCAAGTCACATAGGTTCTAATGGAAAAATGAATAAAACAATGCTGTACAGATGACTATGCATGTGGCATGGTACACTATTCATGTGGGGCAGTCAATTTAACCAAACCCATCTCTTATCTTACAATCAATCGCAAGACGATGAGTGATGCGCAGAAACCATACTACGGTGTATCTCAACTTAGGATGGGTTATGCATCGTTAACTTGAGTTACCAGTAGCATCAATACCATGCCTTGTAAGGCTTTGTGAAATCCACCTCAGATGCTACCATCCATACAACTGTTACCATCCATACAGATGCATGAAGTCCTTAAGAGGAAGCGTGATTTGATTCATTTTCTTTCAGTGTTGGACGCATCTCTGCCAGGCGAGTCCTCCGCAGGCAGCAGACACAATGAAATAGATCACCAGCTGCCAAACAAAGAAATAAAAAACCCATTGAAGTGACAGAAAAAATTATCAAGAAATGAGGCCACCATTACAACTGGGCCCAATTTCATAAAGCGGCTTGTGCATGAAAATCTGCTAAGCAGGAAAATTCTTCCTTGTGTAAACAGGATTACAAACCGCACTACAATGTGATGTCAGTTGTTTTTGACTTGCATTCCAATATTCTATATACTTGGCATGAACAAAAGGGAAGTTTTTGTTGGCGAGGTGATCTTATGAATCATGACTTTTTGTGCTTCAGTAAAGTTGGGTGCTTAAGCAGCTCTATGAAATCGTCCCCTGATGTTAATGTACAGGACAATTTTTTTTTAACAAGATCAACCTTATTTCTGAAAATATTTGGTGTATGTTTTAATTCCATTTGACTGCTACATTGTGCATTGACCTTCTAACATCATAATTTGGAAAAATTCAATGAGGGTAAACCCTCATTGAATTACATTCTCCTCGACGCAAACATCATGCTATGAAGCAACGTGGTACCCACTGCAATACAAAATTAGAATCTGCCACATGACCTCGATCAGCTCGGTGGTCACTGGTCAAGTGGTTAAGGTGTTTCCACTACCATAGAAAGTGGGAGTCACAGGTTCGAATCCCACCCGAGCTGCCTGAAACTTTTTCATCAGGCATCAGGCAAAGCACTGAGCACTCAGTGTTCATCACGTCGAGCAGGGCAAACCCTCATTGAACTTGTTGATGTAGTGAAGGCTTTCACTGTTAGGTTTAGCCACTGTGCTCTTGAAATTGCAGCCATGATTCCAAATGGAGTCCAGAGGATTTCAGGAGTGTTCCTTGGATCGGATACCAAGGATAAAAACAATGGAAGCACAGTATCCTGGAAGAGTATCTGTATTATGGGGATGACTGTCTATTATCATCATTATCACAGGATGCATTGACTTACAATGAGGACAACAACAATGATGGCTGTCAACTTCAAGTTCTTGATGTACATCGAACGTGCCAGGGACTTGCTGCTCTTCTTGAAAGTCAAGGACTGAGGAAAGTCAATCAGGGAAGAAATGATTGAATTCAAGATTAAAGAAAATAAAATACAGTAAATAAAAACTGTTGCAAACTGCTCACTGACTAGAATGACCTGCAATACATAAATCTCAAAAGATAGAGGGCCTGACGTTTTGATCCTAGCAGGACCTTTCTCAAAGGTAAAGAGGTCCTCCTAGGATCGAAATGTTGGGGCCTCTTCTATTTTGAACAAAAAAAACCAACAAAAAAAGGCCCCTTTCTTCCCTTTTTTCCCCCAAAAGGCAGAACGCTAAACATGTTTTTTTTTTTACTTGGAGTAATTTGAGTTGAGCTTTTCAAAGATGATTGAGTTTCAAACAAGAATGGAGAACCAAAAGGAAGGAATCAATAACAGGAGTTACTCACTGTGGTTTCCAAGTCTTCTGTTTTGTCGATCAAGATTTCCAGCTTTTCTCCTCGGTTTGAGATGGATTCTACAAGTGCCGTAATAACACAAACTAAAGTAAATACAAAAAAACTGTTGCAAACTGCTCACTGACTGAATGACCTGCAATATATAAAATATCACAAAAGTTAAAGAGCCTGACGTTTCGATCCTACCTGGTAGCAGGACCTTTCTTTGCCTTTGAGAAAGACCTGCTAGGATCAAACACCAGGTCCTATAACTTTTTAGATTTATGCATTGCAAATGCAGGTCATTTTAGCCAGATAACACGAACAGCTTTGAACACAAGGAAAGGTAACTGACCCTCAATTCTTCCATTGGACACATGCATTTTGTTGGACCGACCACGGATCACATGGTGCACTTTTTCATTGCAGCCCACCCTAAGAGTATTCATGGAGTTGTTCAAGGAAGGAGTTTGTTCCATTGAGTAATAAATATCAATATCAATGCTCTGTTTATTGTGTGCACATGAAATCCCTCAAAGAGTTTACGTAAGATTAAATAAGCAAAAAGCCACAGGCTTATTTGAATGACTTTGGCTTGAATTGTCAAGCAAAAGAGAAAAGAATTTCTACTAACCTATATTTCTGACCATTATTCGGTTCAGGTCATCCAAGTCTGCCTGTACACCACTGATTCTGTCCACGTGCATCTCTTCTGAGTAGTAGCGCTGCAACCAAATTGACAATCAGAGATCAGGGGCCAATTTCATAGAGCCGCTTAAGCACCAAAATCTCCTTAAGCATGAAAAATAGTCCTCACAAGGATCCTGTTACAAGTTCCACTTGTATTGCATCTGGAGCAACCAATATTGGAATACAAGTCAAGTACAAGAAGCATCAACCAGAATTTGGTTGGCAATCTCATTTTAACATGGGAAGAAATTTCTTGCTTAGCAAATTTTCATGCATAAGCAGCTCTATGATAGACCCGCTTTAGCGTGAAAATCTGCTCAGCATGAAAAGTCTTCCCTGTGTAAACAGGATTACAAACTGCATTAGGATGGGATGTCAATTCCATTTTCCTTGTTTTCCACTATACTATACATAGCGTGAAACAAAAGTGAGGTTTGGGTTGGTAAGGTGATTCTATGAATGATGACTTTTTGCGCTTCAACAAATTTTAATGATTAAGTGGCTCTATGAAATTGGCCCCTGGTTTAAACACAAACTTATGGACAATACAAATAGATAATAGCTGATGGGATGCCAACTGGCCCCCATGGCCTCTATCATTTTGCTTCATTCACGTACAAAGTACATAGCCCTGCCCTGAGATCTACAGCTAGCACAAAGTCCTGATTTGGTCTGAGTAAGGTTCCGTAAGTTTTAAATGCCCAACCAAAAATTAGGCCCATGTGAACACTGCATCACACCAATCCATTTTGAATCAAATGAGGTGTTTTCGACTAAAAAAATCAACCCGATTGGCATGCAGTATCAAAATTTCAAGTCAGGTTGTGACTATAGAGGTTTTTCAGTCACATGCTTTATGCTTGTCAGCGTTCAATTCACGCGAATGTACTGGGAGTGCGTGTGCCTTTGAGTCATCAAATGGAAATACTCAGATTCGATACTGTAGTTGCTTGGACGGATTTGGACGCTCCTGCGGACATGCGAATTAGCCTCAGGCAGTCAAGTGACGTCATGTGAAATACCTCTATAGCAAAAGCCACAATGACTCTCATTTTTGGATATGAAGGCATATACATGTAGCTCACCATCTGTGTTGAGAGAATCCGGGAGAATTCACTGTTCATTGCAAAGGGAAGCGCTGTCTGTGCCCTCGATCCATATGTAGTTTTAAACCTGGGTTAAGGTTTAAAGTCAAACATTCATTTTGTTCACAACTTCAGATAAGACTGCATGGTGGAAATACTAACTGGAAGGTTTGCTGTGACACCATGCATCTCTTCTCTTTCGAGAAGTGTGGCTCTGAAAAAGAGCCGGGTAATTTTCAGGGCCACACTTCTTGAAAGAGAAGAGATACATGATGTCACCGCAAACCTTCTACTTAGTTTACAACTTTACATACACCAACATTTGCCAAATCCTTGAAAGTTGGATGGAAAGAAATTCCCCCACAATGGCAATCAAAGTTGAACATAATACAGTAGAATTTCTTCCAAACTTTCTGTTTTGGAAAGTGGTTCATTTGGCTGCATAATGTACACCATACATTTTTTTCTGACTATCAAGTATCAATGTTTATCCTTCACACCTTTATGCTGTGTATGGAAATTCTTGCGCCTAAGGTTTTCGACTCAGTACCGGTAGCATCACTTAACTGTAGTACATGTACATACTTCCTGAGTACTGCATTTTTATAAAAGAAAATGGCATTATTTCCATATGAGAGTATACCTTAGAGTTGTTTTCCCTGCCAATGTCAAACTTTTGATTAGGACATGTAGGATATCCATGGAACACAACAGCTTTATAGCAGTACTTACTTCCTTTTGATTTCACCCAAAAACAAGAACGCTCTTGATCTTTCAAAGTCCTGTTAAGAAAAAAACAGGGGAAAATACTCATTTTCATTATTAAACACAATAAAATATGATAAGGGTTCATATGAAATAAGGAACCTGAAAGTGCTGAAACCTCTAGGTAACTAATGTTACAACAGAGGCTGGCTTCAGGTTGAAGACCCAGCAGTTGATTTCAACTATTAACTCATTGCAACCTACGATCAATCACAAGACAATATGAAAGCGATGTACAGAAACCATATCGCCTATCACAACTTGCCATGGGTTATTCTTCGTAAGTGGAGCTACGATACATCATCTGGCTTTGTGAAATCCATCACAGTGACACAGTCCAGTCATATTTTGTCAGTAAAATCAAAGATGTCTTTGGTAATTTTGAAGTGCTCATTTAACATGCAAAACAATTGTTTGCCTAAAGGCTGGCTTGGCTTTAAAACCCTGTCGCAGAAAGTCTTTCCTTGGTTGGGCAAATATGCTTGTCCTTTTCGTCAGTATTGGGCACAGGCCAACCTCTCAGTTTTAGGCAGACCAATAAGACAGGCACCCAGCTACTGTACAATAGCCTTAGTTAAGACCCCTCCCACCCAAAGGCAACAAATTGTCATGGTTTTTGCACTGTTCTGTAGTGTATTGTAAGAAATAGTTGATTACTTGCGAGTAATGAACTTTTCGTCGATGTTTGAGTGAAGATTTCTTGAAAAGTACAACCTCCCAGAAGGTAAGATTTCAACATGAGGATTATATCATGAGTCATGACCATATATATACAAACTGTAAATTAGAAGGAAATCTGTGGACATCGATGTTTTCCGATCTTTCCAATGTTGTATAGGGACTTTAAGACAAGACAGGGAAGTTAGAATGAAAGAATTGAACATACATCATCGGTTATGCACAGGTAGATGACCTTGTCCTCTGAAATGTAGTGGAACAGATAGGAGTCATGGGAGTAGGTCAGCTTGGCGTTCTCCGGGGGCACCTTGGTCAGGATCTGCTCAGTGACCTGCGCAAAGTTGCCCTGGCACGTGGCCTTGTTGGCCAGGACAATGGAGCCCCGAGCTATGGTGGCGTATAGAATCGGCATCTCTGGCAGTGTAGCAAGTTTGTGGAGCAGGATGCACTGTAAAGTGGTCAAATGAAAACAATTCAAAGGGGGGATCATGGATGGCAAGGCTATAGATGTGGTAACCGTAATCCTCAATCCTCCCGAGGGTCGGAGACCTGAGGCAGGATTATTATAAATTTTTTATTTTATTTATGTCTTCTATTAATGAGTCTCAAAAGTTAGAGGGGCTGACGTTTTGATCCTGGCAGGACCTTTCTCGTATTGTTTAGTTTGTAACACAAATTACAGGGCACCAATCTTGACCGCAACAACCACACACCCGCGCGAAATTTCATTCCACTCAGGACAATGTCGCAGACGAGCAGTAAAACTGATACTGATAGTGATAAAACTTCATCCAAACAAACAAAAATCTGGGATTGTGGGAGGGCAGATGTCAAGCAATGCACATTCTCTGGGTGCACGCTTTGATAGTGTGAATGCCGTCACAATTTTACCCGGGTACGCAGCAAGCAGGTAAGGTGAATTACAGGGTTAATTTTGTAGTGTGAATGTGATTCTCCGGGTTACTTTTTACCCGGGTGCAGATAACTACCCGGGTAATTACTTATCCGGGTAAGCATGTGTGAAAAGGGCATAGTACTACTAGCACTGCAGTACAGTCTGATATTACTAGAGTAGTTCCTACTTACTAGTACTTTTGTAGTAGTAGTACTAGTACTACTACTACTATTAGTACTAGTACTAGTTGCAGTAACCGTAACCCTCTTCAATTTGTTTTTAAAACAGTGTATGTGTAACTAGCATGCTGTAAAGGTCCAAGTTACTCAGACTACTCTACTCTAGAGTAGTAGTACTACTAGTAGTACTAGTAGTAGTACTAGTACTAGTAGTACTAGTAGTAGTAGTACGACTAGTACTAGTCCCACTTACTGGGCCGCTAGTAGCTCCCTTAAAGTTAAACGAGTTTTGAGATTATCTGTCGCACTAGCTAGTGCGACAGATAATCTCAAAACTCGTTTAAGGGAGCTACTACTACTAGTAGTAGTACTACTAGTACTAAGTAGTACTAGTAGTACTAGTACTACTACTAAGTACTAGTACTAGTACTACTACTACTACTAGTGAGTACTAGTAGTACTACTAGTACTACTGTAGTAGTACTAGTAGTAGTACTACTAGTACTACTACTACTTAAGTACACTTGACTAGTACTAGTACTAGTAGTTGTAGTAGTTAGTACTAGCGGCCCAGTAAGTGGGACTATTAGTATTAGTATTACGACTACGGTACGATTACGAAATACCACCACGGATATTAAATAAGTTAAGCAATAAGTATTAAGCAATAAGTGTTCACTCACAAAATGCCAATTAGCACATTGAATTTTTCAATTTGACCTTACGCTGGCCGTGACTCTGCCTCACATTTGGCAATACTTAGTCAAAGTCTTGTCACCCTGGCTTTACTCCTTTGTGTTTACTGAACTTGGAACTTGTAAGTTGTAGAAGGAAACTGCGCTCGTGACCGTGTGTGTATACATTTTTCTATTAGTCTGGTTCCAACGAGTTTCAGACATCTCGTTTTCGATATACCTCAATGTAGGTAGGTACCATACCACCGCTTTGCCTGTCACGAGTACTCTGTGCTAGCACCAACTTACTACGACGTATGTAAACAAACGTTCATGTTTTCGTCCAATTCTGTGTTTAGCAATAAATTCAGCTAAACTAAATACGAAATAATTATTTCGATTATAAACCTATTTTTTTTTCATTTGGCCGTCACATCAGGATAAGGAAATTCTAAGCGGTGTATAGAGGAAGATTTTATTTTTTTTCCATTTGTTTTCTTCTGCACGTCCTAACAAGGGCTCCGTAAAAAAACTAGACTCACTTGCGGGATGCGCATTGAAAATGGTGCTAGATTCAGTGAGGATTTATACGTGCACGAAATACAAACGTGTAAACCGTGCTCTGTAATTGTAAACAAGCTTGACGGAGAAGCGGACTGTTTTGGACTGAGTGGACTGAGTAGGCCTACTGTTTTGCTACTAATACTCATACTCATAGTAATACTATAGTACTATGCTACTTGCTAGTTTCTATTAAAAAGTACTAGTTCCACTCGTGGTGCTTGCTAGTATCCTAATGTAACGATGCTGTCATCAACAGCCTTATGTCGTTATGAGGACACGCTGTAGACCCCATACTGAGTGATACTGATTACTGTGCCCACTGTGTTATCAGTAAACAATCAGATAAGAAAGTCCCCTGAGGTTCCCATGTGGAGGGTTTTGGGCTAGCTTCGTGGTTCGATCTGGCATGTGTCCTCGCCCTTGCGGAATTGCAGTGCCGTAACTATAGCAAATGGAACTGGAAGTTGCGTTACGGCTGCCGTAAGTTTGGCGTAACATTAACAATAGCCACTGCGTATTGCAAACCATTTATCGATTATCATAAGTTAATCTGTTGTGTCTTTGGAGGCTTTTTGAGTTGTGTCTTTGGAGGCTTTTTGAGTGAATATGTTGCAACCCTTTGCCGCCGAGTTGTCTGCAATGAGGATCATCCTAGCAAGTGGTTCCCCTCGCAGGAAGAGTGTCTTAGCAAATATTGTAAGTCGGTCACCCCTGATTAAGACCTAGTAGTAGTCCGAGTAACTTTGGACCCTTACAATCGCCCTTTTTTATTTTGAGGGAATCGGACGACTCCCTCAAAATTAAAAAAAAAGGCGATTGTAAGGGTCCAAGTTACTCGGACTAATTAAGACCATTGCTCCGCGTTGAGACAATGCATGCTTTCAGATAAATGTCTAAAAACTAAAAAGTAGTTTAACTAAAATTTAGTGGGCCTGACGTTTCGATCCTAGCAGGACCTTTCTCAAAGGCAGAGTGACAAGGACAAAACAGATACATGTACACGAAGGAAGGGGGGAGAGTGAATAGGACACGGATGAGAAACAAAGGACAAAGAGTGAAGCTGGTAGGGAGAGATCAAAGGGAAGGGCAGGGGGTAGGGTAGGGATTAATGAGAGGAGGGGGAAAGATCAAAGAGAAGGGCAAGGAGTGGGGTAGGGATTAGTGATAATAGGGGGAAAGATCAAAGAGAGAAGTGTGAAGGACTGAACACAAAAGAAGGATTATCAGAAAGCTGCATGGTGTTAGTCATTACCCTCCTGGATGTTGAGACCATGTGGTTGAATAGTCCGAAGACGCTTCATCCACATTTTCTCACGGCTAAGACGGACAGCATTATTACGGTGACCAAGTGATTCTATGCCCAGTACACTCATATCTGATATCGAATGATCAGGGAGATTGAAGTGATACCCAACAGGGGTGTCCATTTTACCAGTTTTGATAGTAGACCTATGGCCATAGATACGTTTTTTGAGGGTGTTTTTGGTCTCGCCAACATACTGAATATTACAAACTCTACAAGAGATGAGGTATATGATGTTTGAGGTAGTGCACGTGATAGAGCCATAGGTCGTGTGGGTAGTTCCAGAAGAATGTCCATTGAAAGAGTCTATTTCCTTGACATGTGTCTTGCAAACAATGCATTTAGAGGTACACTTAAATGTACCAAATTTGGTTGGAGGTGAAGAGTCCAAAGGGGGAACCTCTGCTCGGACAATTAAGTCACGCAGGTTACGGGGGCGCCTGAAAGCCAAAACAGGCGAATTAGGAATGGCTTCAGCCAGACGATCCGAAGTGTGGAGAATATGGTGGTTTTCCTTAGTTATCTTCCTGAGAGGAGGAAGAGAGGGGTGGTAGGAAGTAACTAAGGGAACCTTGGGCTTGTCCTTGGGACCTGGTGGCTTTTGTTTTAGTGCCGAACTTCTGGGAATGGAATAGACTTTAGCAATGGAGTTCTTCACTTGGCGAGAACTATAGCCTCTAGCAACCAAGTTACTGGCCAATACACGTGTATGGCGGCGAAAGTCAGACTCATTGGAACATATACGCCTCAATCTGAGGGCCTGGCTGTAAGCTATACCAGTCTTACAGTGTCTAGGGTGACAACTGGAGGAATGGAGATATTGATGAGTGTCGGTGGGCTTAGAATACAAGTCAGTAGTGAGTGTATTGAGGTCTTTCCGGACGGTGACGTCCAGAAAGTGGGTCTGTTGAAGAGACTGCTCCCATGTGAATTTGATGGTCCTATGGAAGGAATTGATGTGGTCAAAGAAAGCATTCAGGCTGCTGCCGTCCCTAGTCCAAATGAAGAAAACGTCATCTATGTATCTCCACCAAATCCAGGGACGGCATGGAGCCTCACTGAGCATGCGTTCCTCAAGGTCACCCATGAAGAGGCATGCAAAGGAAGGAGCCATGCGCGTACCCATGGCAGTGCCATGCACTTGAAGATAGTGCTTGCCAAGAAAGGAGAAATTATTCTTGGCCAGCACTAACCTCATGAGGGTGGTTATGTCGGAGATGGGTGGAGAAGACTGTTTTCCTTTGGCCAGGGCCGAGGAGCAAGCCTGAATGCCTTCTTCCTGGGGGATGTTAGTGTACAGAGAGGAAACGTCAATAGTACCAATTATGGCAGTGGCAGGAATTTGATCCTTGACACTTTCCAACTTTCGCAGAAAATCGGGAGTGTCATGGACGTATGAGGGGATTTGGGGAACCAAGGGTTTGAGAAAAGAGTCAATGAAAAGAGATATGTGTTCCGTCGGTGAACCATTGCCAGAGATGATGGGTCTGCCTGGGTTGTTGGCCTTGTGAATTTTCGGGAGAAGGTAGAATCTGGCAGTTCTACAATTGATCGGTGATAGAAATCTGTGAGCTTTTTTACTCAAATGATCACGTGATCGCATGTCATCCAAAACTTCCTGAATTTGCTCTGAAAATTTGCCAGTGGGGTTAGAGTCCAGACACTTGTAGTGCTGGGGATTGTTGAGTTGGCGATTGGCTTCATCAATATATTTTTGGCGATCCATGATTACTACGGCTGACCACATGGTCTCAACATCCAGGAGGGTAATGACTAACACCATGCAGCTTTCTGATAATCCTTCTTTTGTGTTCAGTCCTTCACACTTCTCTCTTTGATCTTTCCCCCTATTGTCACTAATCCCTACCCCACTCCTTGCCCTTCTCTTTGATCTTTCCCCCTCCTCTCATTAATCCCTACCCTACCCCCTGCCCTTCCCTTTGATCTCTCCCTACCAGCTTCACTCTTTGTCCTTTGTTTCTCATCCGTGTCCTATTCACTCTCCCCCCTTCCTTCGTGTACATGTATCTGTTTTGTCCTTGTCACTCTGCCTTTGAGAAAGGTCCTGCTAGGATCGAAACGTCAGGCCCACTAAATTTTAGATTTACTTTTTGGTAATTTTAGTCAGTAAGCAGTTTGCAACATTTTTGTATATCACCTAAAAAGTAGTTTGTTAACATTTTGGCATCTTTACAGGGATAACACAACATTGGTCAAGGTAAAAACAGAATGATCCAACATAAGCATGAATTAGCACACCTGTGACAATTTCAGCTCAATCCGCCAACCGAATCTCGAGAAAATAGTGAAAAATGTTCATTTTGTTTGCAAAAATGCAGCATTAAATATGTTGTTCCGAAAAATCGTTTAGATCTAGGACTAAGAGTAGGGGTGAGACGTAAACAATTTCTTTTACTCTTTTCTACAAAAATACAACATTTTATGCAGAAATATTTTAGTGCGAGGTTTCTGCCATAACCATCTTCAAACTGTAGGCCTATATGTTTCATGTAAATCTGTGAACATTTCTGTTTTTTTTTATCTTATCAATGTTGTCTAGGATTTTAAGTTTAAAGGTCTTGCATGTAGTTACCGGTAGTTACTCTGACTAGAACTAGTACTATGTAGGACTGAGAGTGACCATGGAGTGAGTGGCATGCTAACTAGAAAGAGTTAGTTGCGGTTACCGTAACCCTCATCTTCCCTAAGGTAACAGGTCAACTCGTACATTGGGCAACTCATTCATTACCTTCATTTAAGTCAACTCGTACCTCCGTTTCAAGTTTTACACTTTTAACCACTTCGCGCCGGGACCTCCGAATCCGGAGGTCAATTTGATTGCCTATGTAACGCCTAACGGGGCCCTCCGAATCCGGGCATCACTATTGTCCACATTCTAAACAAAGACTCTTTTCAGCTTAGAACAAAGCAATACGAATCAGTACAAAGACCCTTTTTGACGCAAGTTGCCACATGAATTGCAAGATTAGCAGCAGTAATTGTGCAATTGTGGGACTTTTACTGTGGAGGATCGAGGGATATCGCGCTGCAGCTGAAAGCACGCGGGGGACATTGTCTTTGCATGCCACACAGCCCAACGGTCGTCGGTCTGGCATTGGAATTCCCCCCACATTCTTTACCGTAATCTGTACGCTCGTTTGTGGCCGACCAACTCGAAGATTTGACTGCCTGGAGTGGAGGCTGGAGTTTGCGGTCAGGGATTGTCAGCAGCGTACACGCACGCACACACACACGTCCGTTACGGTCCATTGACGATGCACAAAGGGCCCTTTTTCGAACGGATAATCTCTTGACAAAAGCCACAACGACGTCCGAATTGTGCCAAATTTTACTCTCTTGTACCCATAGTATACTCTTATCGATTTATTTCACATAAATATATTGTTCCGATTGTTTTAGCGAGATTTGAAAATGATGCATTGTTCAAAAACCCCCGTATTGCGGTCATCGGCACTGAAAAAAACCCTGGCGCGAAGTGGTCAAGAGTGCCACTGTGTACTGAAAAAATTTAGCCCATTGCATAACCGATTTGCTGAAGGAAGAATTGGAAACAGTTTCTTCCGAGGATAAGTTCTACTGCTGGAACCTCTGTGATGTTGCCGACGTCACTGGCTACCACACTGTGGGCCAAGAAATAATGTTTGCTTATCCGATTGGATGTTAAAAACAACCTACATTTACCTATGAGTCACTGACGTACGATTTTCATAAAGAGAGAACTGAATTCATGGAATTGTAGGTCGAATTTGGGTTTCTGTACGTAGCCATCTTTTTTAAGGTGCCGCCGCTGTCTGCTTGTGGTATGATGTGTCGACAAATGACGGCAATAGAGCTCTTAAGTTCGCAAAGCATCGTAGGTATAGATGACAAACTATTATGTGGTCTTTATCGAGAAGGATCTCACATGCACGTGCATGGGAGAATTAGTGACAAACTTCAACAGACATTATTAAACAACAAATTTAATAGTGAAATAAAATTTAGTGGAAACATTTTAGAAAAAACACAAAAGTAACGAAATTAATACAATTACAAAGTTTCATGCATTTTATGCATAGGCAAAGCATTCTTGTGTCGATCCCCCCAAAAAACACACATTGCAGTAACAATAATATCCAACGTAAAAACCCACTCATAGCGAATAAATACCAAAACCCACCACGCAGCTAGTGTCTAGCGATACCACTACCCAAACACCACGCATGGATTATATTATCCATCGATATTATCCAACGCGAAACTCTCCACACATTAAAACTGTCAAAGGTACGAGTTGACTTAACTGATGTTACGAGTTAACCAAAGTACGAGTTGACCAAGGTCCGAGTTGACCAAGGTCCGAGTTGACCAAGGTCCGAGTTGACCAAGGTACGAGTTGACCTGGAACCTTCTCTAAGTCTCCGACCCTCGGGAGGATGAGGATTACGATTACCGCAACTAGCTAAGACTATCTAGAGTAAGACTAGAGGCCTAACCATACACCCCCAAAAAACAAACAAAAAACACACATTTAAATTTTTGATTTGTGGAAATTCAAGTCAAGTTGGCATGAGGGCAAGTTTTTGCTCAGCTCAAAAGTCTGGGGGAAAAAACAAATCCACAATAGACCACCTATTGTTTTGCTGAAAAAGTAGGACTTTCAGTTTTCCCAAAACTCAGGATTTTGAGACTTGTATGGGTGGCACATATGTACACATATGTAGGCGCAGTGAAATGCATGGACATAGCCCACCATGCCTGCAAAATAAACTAAAATGTAGCTGGCAGGAGTTCTGGTATACTACTACAAAGCAATATTTAAGGCATTAGCAAATTTGTAAAATGACAATGTACACTATTAGTTACTTGTACCTCCATGCTACATGTACGGTATGTACCGGTACTGGGGGTACATGGACTTTAGCATGCCTAGCTACATGCAGCAGGGGTCCCAGTACTACAGTACCTAACCAAAAGTAACCACACACAATTTAAGCTTCAGATTGTGGAAATTTGGAAACATCATAAGGCATTATTTTTATACACGGATGATAGTTGGATTCCAGCATTCTCCTGATGACGGGCAGAGTACACACTACATATGTATGTGTACGTGAAACATTGAGTTACCGGCTCTTTTCAGAGCCACACTCCTTCTTGAAAGAGAAGTGCTACAGCCTACATGGTGTCACCGCAAACCTTCCACTTAGTATTTGCACCCTCCAAACCTTCCACTTAGTGTTTCCAGTGGATTTTCCACCATGCAAACCTTCCACTCAGTGTTTCCATTGTGCGGATTGTGTTTATTCACGCTTTGCAGGGGCTAAAGTTTGACGTTGTGCCATCTACTTTTGAGGAGAATCTGGATAAGTCATCTTTCAAATCGGCAGTGGACTATGCGAGAGAGACAGCCCTTAGAAAAGCCACAGAGGTTGCTGAGCAGCTTCTTCCAAAGGTAAACTTGGACTATTCCCAGGGAAAGATTTTGGTTTAATACCCTCACCTTAAAAGGCAGGAAAAAACCCTAAATCTACAATAATATACGGTAGACCAACTATTACTCTGTAGAGAAACGGCACTGTCTGGCACAACCACTTGCCAAAAACCTGGACTTGCACTTCCCCAGAATCATGATTTTGCGACGTGTATACATGTGAAGCCGTATTATTCAATCGGACAATGGTCAGCAGTGACTGCAGGCACTGTGTACAGAAAGTGCACTTCACTATTTTACATATTGTACGCGCCACAAAATCATTTTGGGAAAACTTTAAGTCCAATTTTTTTCCCGCAATTTGTTGTGCCAGACCGTGGATGTTGTCTACATTACATTTGGTGGTTTAATACTTGAATTTGGGTTTAGGTTTTTCCGCAGACTTTTTATAGTAAGGGTATTAAAGTAAAATCTTGCCATTCCCTGTTTATAATGTGAAAGATGAATTCACATTATCCCTTACCCTACATGTACCTGAACCTTCTAAATCACCCTATTTCATTTCTAAAGTGTTAAAGC